>OMLM01007074.1:15823-42956 GCA_900302695.1 Helostoma temminkii | reverse complement strand
TGTGTGTGTGTGTGTGTGTGTGTGTGTGTGTGTGTGTGTGTGTGTGTGTGTGTGTGTGTGTGTGTGTGTGTGTGTGCGTGTGTGCGTGTGTGTGTGTGTGTGTGTGTGTGTGTGTGTGCTCACTTAGATTCACACTTGCTGTACAAAAGATCATCTTCATTTTGGTTGAGCTGTAAAATCAACATTTAACTTTTAATTAATGAAAAATACAAAACACAAGTTATGTGTATGCTGTATAATTTTTTCTAAAGTAGCTATATTAAACTTATTTTCTAAATAAGTCTGAGCATAAAATTGTGAAATTCATTGTTTCATCTGTGGTACTTATCTGAGCTTCTTTTAAAGTTAAAATAACAGCAAATATATTATCAGAATTAAATTGTATTTAGTGTGAAGGCTTGGCGTACCATAATCATACCATAATCATGTGTATAGAAATGAAGAAATCGTTAAATAAGTGTGAATCCAACAGGTTTACTGATACTGATGTGGAACCTTGAACACTGAAGGTGAAGATATTAATTTGTAGCATTTGAATTGTGCTGATGCAATTGTTTTTGAATTATTTCAGCTGAATCATGTTTCATTTTGAGCAATGTTGTTTAGTCATGCCCCCAGTTTCATTCATCATTCTCGTGATAACGGAGCATCATTATTCTCACTACTGGACAGTAGGACACAACACAGGCAGCTAAAGCTGAACAGCCAGGGCCACAGTGCACATCAGTCACCTTGCTCTGCCTGATACCCTCTATGGGGAATACCCAGAAAACTTTATGTCACCAATGAGACGCCTCGCGAACGAGCACTCAAGTGGTCAAAAGGTCACAAACGCAACAGAGCCCCATTATTTTAAAAGTAGAACAAGATAAGAATGCTAAATGGAAAGGGAGTCGTGTTTCTTCTCTGATAATGGTTGTTTGTGCAATAACAGCGTCAGCCAGGCTCATCTGAGAAAATGTTTTCTTTCTGCAGATTGATCGCAGCAGAGATGGGGAGAATCCACTCGATCCGGCCAAAATGTGGTCTGCCTGTCGAACCTCTGCTCTGGAAAAAAATCTCCCACTTTCTCACGCTGGTGCAGAGCGGGATAAAAAGGTATGAAACTGTTGTATATGTGGCATAGATATCATGCACACACGTTTGTTAATATTCACAAAACAACATCCCCTATACAGAATTATACAACATTGTGAGTAATTAAGTGAAATTCATTTATATAATACATCTCTTTTACATCAAGCTCAGTTTTTCACATAAAGTAAATTCTGGTAAACTGAGTGTTTGTGTTGGTTTTTATCAAACTAGAGTTCACTTGGCAAAAGAAACTACTTTCATGCAACATATACAAAATGGAGTGTGACTCTGCAACTATCACATTTTTATCACTTCACACGTTCTGATAACAAACTGTGGCAGATCTTCTAGGGGTCCTGTTGGAATGTCATGAGAAAACATCTAGACATTGGACATGGGTTTAGGTTTACAGGTTTACTTTGTCTTACAAACAAGAGCTGAGCACAAAGGTGGAAACTTCATTCAGTAAAAGTTTAGTGTTATACTATACTATACTATATACCAGCCAAATTACTCTGTCTAGTCTGGGACTTCAGTAACAACTGCCCCCAATCCCCAAAGTGAGCTCCTGTTTTCAGGATGATCTACAGCTTGGACAGTCGGACCTGCAGAGGCACATAGGGACCTATTTTAGGCTGCATTGAGACGCAGCCAAAGGCCCTCCCCATTAAATTTTACATAAAAGTGCCAATTTCTAGCTGTGAAGATGGACAGACAGCAATACAGATTTAGGCGGCAGAACTTTCACTTATGCCTTATTACTGGACAGATCAAATATACATATCTCAAGCTCAGTGCTTCTCTAATGCAGTTTCTTTTAATTGTCATTGGTCAGAAGGACGAGGTGGGGGAGTGGCATCTGTGGCAGTGACATTGCTTATCTCTGACACGGGTCATGGGCTGAAAGGTGAGAGAGGCCTTCCAGACACTACAAAGAAATGTTGGGCCACCAGCTTCCTGCAGAGCTCTTCCTTATCGGTCATGTGTTCAGTCTTGTTTATGTTTGCAGTGGAGAGGTCAGAAGTCCAGGCAAAGAGAAGCTGGAAGGCCCCAAGTCACTGTTGAAACACTGCAGTTTTAGCAACAGTTAGTGCTGGAGTGAGTCATCCATAAAAGACTGTGGAGGAGAGTCTTGTGTGATAAGAAGTATTTTCAGCTTCCTGTATTAAGAAAATCAAAAGACTCAAGAGAAAAGCTTTAAGAGAGATTAAACATCAGGACGACAAGAAACAGACGTCGCTGGTCCCAGATCTACTCATTTTCTTCTTTCCCCAGGAGAAAACATTGTGTTTTAGCAAATGCAAACTTCAAATTGCCTAATTCATTAATATGGCCAAAACAGTTGTGAGATATATGTTGATATTTGATTTGCTGACAATTGAACATCACTGAAACAGAAAAAAAGCACAAAGTGCTTGGGATTTACTTGAACTGTAAATGTCAAGAGATTATGAGTTTCATAATTCAGCCTACTTCAACTGCCTTTCATATGTCTTTTCCAAAGAACTGTTACTGTTTAAAATTTAGTTTTAATAATCTTCACCGAGCATCTACAAGAGCAGCCTGCACCACTTTTAGAGGTCCAATAGATGGTGCTATATTGTGAGACAATGGTGTGACTGAGTGGCTTGACACAGTCCACTGCTGCTCAAATACACTTTCACTCACACACACACACATTGAACAACTCTGAATTATCGGGAAAATATTAATAATTATAATGTAAACAGTACAATTTGAAATGTATGTAATATTTCAGAGCTTAAAACTAATTTCTATGGCTTGTGTGTCTGTTTGCATATTCTCTGGTTTTCTTAGTGTGCAAGTGGATGTGTGACACCACACACACACACACACACACACACACACACACACAGCAGAGACAGAGAACCAAGAATGACACAAAAAGAAAAAAGGAGGCATCAGAGAAACTTTTGTACTTGAGAATGTATGAGAGCTGGTATGAATGTGATCTTCAGAGGAAATGGTAAAAGGCAGAGAGAGCAGGAAGAGACTGCACCTGCAGAGGTCTTCAGCTCTCAAGCCACCCGCTGTGCAAAGAGAGAGACGGAGAGAGAAGCGAGAGCGAGAGAGGGAGCAAAATAAGCTGCAGCAGCTGCAAGCTTCAGCGAGAGAGAGGGAGAGAGAGAGAGAGCACAGTAGAAGCCAGAGATGGGAGAGAAAAGGGAGAAAAGCAATGGAAAGCAAGAGAGCAATCTCTTCTTCTTCCAAAAGCCCCCCGCTACGTCTCCCGTTTGCATTCCCACGAATCGCATAAAACTACAAAAAGAAAAAAAGAGAAAAAATCAGCAGCGCTCGGCTGGTGTTTGAAATCATATGTAAATAAGGCACATTCATAATGAAGCGTCAGTGGAGGAAATTCCACTAATTACCTTACAGAAAGTTGACAGGGAGCAGGAGGCGAACGTACTTGACTCACTGTTCATGAAAAGGACAGAAAAGAGGAAAAGATCTGATGGCAAGACGACAGGTTTCCATTTAAGTCAACGCTAGTCTTTCATTTAGCTTTTGACTCTCGTGGGTGATAAAGTCAGTTTGGTAGGTTAAAGGAATGGATAGGTTGAAAAGGAATCAGGGTGATTCACCATTCAAATGTGCTTTTTAATTCACCTTTTAGAGGATTTAGATCAATTCTGCATGTCAGAGGTGGCTGATTCCAAATAACACGAAGAATAAAACCCTGGCTGTAAATCTACAGTATGTTCTAGGCTTTACAGTTTAGGAAACTGCTATTTAAAATTAAAAAGAACAGTATTTACAGTTTCTGGTGACAGCAGGAGTTAAAGTTCCTACTTTATCAATATGATTAAAACCAAAACAGCATCAGTTTATGAATTTTTTTTTGTAAATATCCATTTTCCACATTTGCCTGCAGGTAAACAGATTGATAGTTTAGATCTTTTATTCAGCCTCTTCACATCAGGAAGGAAGACTGAGTGAATGAACTAGAGAAATATAATATACAGAAATGACTTGGAGGAGGACGTGTGTAAGGCAGCAGAACCTCTGTGTGGGGACTGTAAACAAGGTTCAGCTCCTCTGCTTTTATTGTGCGTTCCTAACAGGCCTCACTAAATTATGTCTGCAAGTGTGTACAATACTGGAGCATCTGTTTGTTCCCCTTCAAATACATCGGAACGGTTTAAATTCCACTGTTTAAATTACCCTCTTGTCGTGGCCCGATGACCGATAGGAACATGTAAATTGATTGGGACACGGATGCTTGCGCAGCATTTCTTCCAGGTGCGTTTTGCACTGACGTGGAAGGACGTTAGCTCCTTCTTTGACAGAGTGCAACAGTCGTGTAACCTCCTCTGTGAGGTTTGTCGAACTGCTTCAGTTTACAAACATGTTGCTCCTAGAAGAAAAGTGTGGAATCGTGACAAAGTTGGTTTTCTGCATCTGCGAACCTGCTAACCATAACCTTGTACATACTTTTCTCACTTTAAACCTTTAAAGTCTGTTTTTCGCCACGTATGACCACCCTCCACAACATTTACAGCAGACAACAGAACAACAACACAGTTGAAGTCCAGACAAACCACATTCTTTAAGGGTGAACAATTGTTGAATGCAGGTGACTCATTCTGTGTAAAAGGAAATGTTGAATTAGACTGAGCCTTTAGAAGACACAGTGAGCAAAAACCTGCTTTTACTGACAAAATGTTTCAATGTCTTTCTTCTTGGCCTCACTTTGACTAGTTTATTATTGTAGCGTATCCTTCAGAATCTTGACTGTTTCCATATGCAGGTAGTTTATGTTGTTTCCACTCTAAACTGAATATTGGACATTTTACTGAAGCACTGTGTATCTGCATCATCTACAGCTGCTGATTTGCTGATTAAGATTTATTCTGGCAACAACAAACAAACGATCAGCCTGTAAAACAATATTTAGTCCTAAAACAAGTGACTCAGTGGTAAATATTATAATGAAAATTAAAAATTACAACAGTAATGTAGCTACAGTTGTCTATACCAGCAGTGTGTGAAAGCACACACAGACGTCAGGGTATTAATGTATGAATTGAATCTAAAATTCAAACATTGATATTAAATGTCTAAACGTATTTTTTTTGAAGTGAAGAATATTGAAACACAAGTGGCTGAACAGTTCTGTCATCTGTCGTATGAGTCAAACTCACACATTTGGTACTGAATAAAATGTAGGTTAGTGTTTCATTATTCCACTGGCCTGAAAGTGGTACAGTACGGCTTCAGTGATTCAAGCTAGAAGTTCTGTTTTTAGAAATATGGTGCGTGCAATTTAATGAAAAGACACTTTCTGAGCTGGCTTGTATATATGAATTAAAAACTTCTCTGATGAAACCTCAAAATTTGGAAATGACAACCGTAAAAAAATACTGTGATGTCTGTGCTTTTACCTCTTACAGTCCCGTTCCCAGCTTTGAGACTTTATCAGCAGAAATGGAGTTGCTGAAGAGACACCTCTCTCACATTGACTCGCCAACTGTCCTCTGCCACAATGACCTTCTGACAAAAAACATCATCTACAACCATAAAGAGGGTGAGGAACGACCACGCACGTTAGTAACAATGAAATAGCTGCATTGAAAATAGCTGTGTGCAGGAGATTTCCATCAATCAGAAAAATATAGTGAATATAGTAAAGAATAAAAAGCTCCTTTATGCAGAACTCTGTAATTGTACCTTTGTGATTGAAGCGTCTCAGTCTGACACAGAAGCTAATGTTAAAATGGATGAATGTCTCTTTTCATCCATTTGGAATAATGCAGCTCAGTCTTTATAGCTCTTCTTTATATTTTTACCGTTCACCCCTGCATATGCATTCCTATTTTATTAAATGTCTTACCTCATTTGTAGTAGTTTATTATGATTTGATTCTTCTGGCATATTTTACAAGGATGCCCAGAATGACTCTCGTTCAAAAGAGGCTCCTTGTTCCTTTGACTTCGACAAGGTTCTGTATTTTTTTTAATAAAAGGGAAAGTCGTCAGTTATGCGGCCTGTACCTGAGACGTGTTTATCATGTTGTCCTGGTAACCGTCGCTGTTTTTCCTCTCCTCCTTCAGGAATGGTGAAATTCATTGACTATGAGTACGCTGATTACAACTACCAGGCCTTTGATATTGGCAATCACTTCAACGAATTTGCTGGTAGGTTTGTGTTATGATAAAAAAAAAAGTTCAATTTGCCTCGAAATATTTTTTCCCAACCAGAACTTGCAGTGTAAAATTGCCTAATGTGGAATATTGAGTGCAGAAGATGTTGCGTATAAACAGTAGGTAATTTGCAGAACCTTTGTTCAGCTTGTGCCGCCTCTCTTAGTGCATCCTCACTTTATTTTCCCGCCATTATGCGCCATGAAACTATGTCCTCCTTCTGGCGTTGGCAAAACAAATTACTGTATTCAGTGTGTCCTCTGCGTGGCAATAAATGTGGCTTTGATGAACCAGCTGTGTCATGTAAACACCTGCCAGCTCCAACTGATCTGTCACGTCATGTCTGAAAATTAACAGTGGTATGTAAATTGGACCAACCCCTAGAAACCTGATCCCGATGCCAAATTGAAATGAGATAAATGTCACATGTAGGTTTAGACAAGTAGTGTCAGGATGAACGATGTCCGCCTGTTCAAATCACAGGGAAACTGGCCTTTTTCTCTTAATTTTAAAAGTAATTATGATTTTTATGCGTCCCTGAAACAATAACAACACTTTTAAATAAAGAAATTCTGAAATTTAGCTGTGTTTGCTAAATTGGCCTGAACCCTGACAAATTAAAACTTGATTTGGCACACACAGAAATGTTCCTCTCTGAGGGTATTATCTGCGTATTATTGTATTAATTAATTTCCTTTAACTTTTCTTTCATTTTTTTCTTTTCATTTGCATTAATCCCACGTTCCGAAGTTTGAAATCAGTCTTAAATTGTACCGTGTTTAAATGAACATACAGTCTGTAGAGGTGGCGAAGTCAGAACCACCACGCTGCTACATAGTATACCTAGAATAAAATATTACTGTGCAAAAGTATGTACAGTATCAGAAAAAATATACTTCAAATATTAAAATACTAAATGCACTAAAATACTTGCGAATAATGCGAATTGATCTAGCAGTAGCGCTATAGGCTGCCCAGCCCTCCCTCCACCTGCACTGCCATGTCCTGCACAGCCCTTATTAATCTTTACCAAATTACAATAAGTCAGAAAATATGTTAAAAAATCAGAAAACATTGAAATTCTCTAACTGGTTTAGAAGGCAGGAGGAAGCTTTTAGAGAAAAATATTTCTCCACAATAAGAAGTTTTGCAGCATAACAACAATTATATACTGTGGCTTTAATGCAGGAGTAGCTAACACTGGTCCTTCAGGGTTACTGTTTGTTTTCCTGCACTTACATCCGATTGGCTGATTTCACCTTTTAGATAATCAGCAGTGGGCAGGACAGAGGTCCATGGAAAACAAGCAGTGCAATGACCAGGACTGGCCTTTCCTGGTTAGATCTGTTAGATTATTGTCAAGGTTATAACAATGATGTAAACACTGTAAAACATGACTTGTTGTTTCAACTTAAAAATATGAGTTGAAGGGCTGCCTTAAAATTCTCTGGAGAGTTTTTTTTTTAATTAGTGAATGAACTCTAATAAATTAAGTCATTCACATTATAATTTTAAGTTCTTCAAGTTAGAACATCTAATGTTTCTATATTCTGACAATAAGAACCAAGTTGAATCAGCTTGAACATGTATAACTTAATTTTTCATGTTGAACCAATGAGGATACAATAAAAATTGCAAGTAGCATTAAATATGCTAATTTCAGTCACAATATAAACTCTAATACTGTAATGCTTATTGTAAGGTTACAGTATTGCATATGTATTCAATCCCCCCAGAAATGGAAATACTCAATAAGTTTCTCATGCTCACATTGACATTCATGACATCCAAACTGAGAAAGGAACATAATGAATTTATTGCAATTAATTTTTCTTGCATAATATGCCTCACATTAAAGTCAATGTTCTTATGGGGCATCTTATTCCTTGTACTGTGTTTTTAAGCACATTTACAAGTGTTGACTGAATGTAGCTGTGTGGCAAGTCTTCAAAAGTCACAGTTATCTTAGGCACTGTGTTGAGTTTTTACACGGACAACGGTTCCACTAACGTGCACGCTTGTGTGTTGTGTTCAAGGTGTGAATGATGTTAATTACAGCCTTTACCCAAGCCAGGAGCTGCAGAGGGACTGGCTGACAGCCTATCTGGAGAGTTACAAACATAGCACAGGATGTGAGGTCACTGTTACAGAGGCAGAAGTTACGCAGCTCTACATTCAAGTCTGCAAATTCTCACTGGTAAGTGTCTGCTCCCACTGACTTTGTTGAAATATTGAAACATGTCATCATGTAGTGCCTCAACACTTTGGAAAGACTTTGGAAAGTGACAAATCTCTCAACAGTTATTTCCTTTTTTTAAGTTCTGCTCTTGGAGGGACTCAAATATCTCAATATTATGAGATTAGTGTGCACATTTCAACAATATCCACATGTGCGCAGGCCTCTGAAATGGCAGCACGGCAACACCTCGCCATCACCATCATATTTTAACAATTTACTTTTCCACTGCTCGGTAGGAAAAAAAAACCTTCCCTAAAGAAAACGAAGCCCGATCCACAGCTGACCCAACACCGTTCAAAGTTTGATGTACTCCATCTGAGTTGATTAGAAACTGCTGCAGGGAAAAATGAAAGACAGCAGCCAAAATTATTTTTCTTATGACCACAATTTTCATTCTTTGGTGGCTCAAGTGGTGCTGGGCTATCTGTTTAAAAGTGCTTTCATAGCTCAACACAATATGCAGGATTGTCTGACCAATCTTGGGGTGGTGTGAATGTCTCTTGAAATAGACCAGAAATGATGAGGAAGCATATTACTTTTTAAAATAACTTGTGCCTTGGCCAAAAAACAGAGAGGGAGAAGTGTGGGGGTTAGTGGGGGGAAGAAATATGGTCTGGAATGGAGTGAGAGAAGCGATAACATCATGTTGATTGAAATCAGATTTTCTATGACAAACAGAGGAGGACTCTTGACTCGAGGGAAGTGGGAGAAATTGATCACTGATTCTTAACAAGCCAAGTTTCCAATTCGACTCATTTTGACAAGTTGTGTCAAAACCAGAGATACTGAGCCTGTTAATTGGGAAAAGTCTCTTCATCGGGAAATTGATGAATATATAGTCACATGTATAAAACTAGAATATGTCCAAGGCCTTGTCTTCTTGTGATTAATATTATCATAACAGTAAATATTACGCTGGCCTGACATCAGTTCTGATAAAGTTTATGTAACTTTAAAATGTACTTTACTACTTTTATCTCATCTGATATTTGTTATTCTTGGATCAGAAATTTGTCTGAAGCAAACAAGTAGTTTCAAACTCATCTTGAATTTTCACATTTTTCTAACACTTTTATATGATGCATTATATGTTATGCCGGTAAATTATTTTTTGTTTAACTGCTGCTGAAAATAGCAGTTGAATCCTTAATCTTTTTTTAAATCAGAAATGGTAAAAAAAACTAAATTAGCATAAATTATCAATTCAGTTTTATAAATATTCATATTTTTCAACTGGATTACATGTCATTTTATTATTTTTTTTGTTACATTTCCATGTCACTTGGTAATTGCCTAGAATAATCAAACTATATTGAGCTCACGCTATAGTTAAGCTGCGGAAGTTCATAATGTAATGAATAGTGAACAGTTAACGAATCCAACAAGCTGTGCGGCACCGACAAATGTCTGGACAGATGCCAAATCTCTGCGGCATGAATCTGCCTCTGAGCCTTAATCCATGGCAAAGTGTGCCAAGACCCAGTGGGGTCTTTACGGCGGTCCCCTCATCTGCAGGAATCCCCCATGATGTCGAGGCGATGGCCCGTGGCTCTGTGATGTCACTCTGCTCGCACGTCTCTCATCTCTGCTTTTCTCAATGGCTCCCTGTCACTGATGGTCTCTGCTTAGTGTTAGACTAATGCTCCCTTAATGGATAGCAGTTATTAATCATAATGGAAACATGCTCAGTCTTTCTCTTCGAATAAAGACAGAGATTAGAGATGAAAATCTGCCAGGGAGGGAAAAAAGCCAAAGGAAAACCGCACATTGCTCTTCAAGTATTTCATTCCACCCTTTATTTGATTATCAAATAAAAATGTGATTATATCACTGGGCCACAGAACAGAGGCCTGTCTGGATCTTATTAGAACTCGCTATTAGTGGTCCTACCATGAAGATTTACAATAAGGGTGGAGAACAAGAGATATTTATGGAGGCATAGAAGTCCACAAGCTTAAGTGAGCAAAGCCATTAAGGAGGGAACCATTCAATACGGAGGTTTGTCATTCTGACTGAGAAACGCGCAACTGGCATGCAGCAACAGCAGCAGCAGGAACAGTTATACCACGACAGCTAGAGGTCACAGTAGTGAGTTTTAATGGTTCTGCTTGGTGGCACGGGAAATTTAACGAAGCAAAAGTCTGCATGAGAGATTTCCATGTGCAAATACCAAAAACTTCATCCAGGGCTGTGCACTTTAAAGGCATATCCCAGTTCCAAAGGGATGTCATAGACTGGTTACATTAAAGAGCATTTAACCTACTACAGTGTTCTTGAGCAAGGCACTGACCATGCTGTGACCTTCCTGCACCAAGGAAAGGAGAAGTTGATTCTGATGATTTAATTGGATCAAAATCACAAGTGAGAATTTCAAGGCAGTCACACAATCTTGGGTGCATTCTTTTTAAAGGTTTCATAGGGTTAAAAAACAGGTCCCTGATGTCAACAGAATGTGTGAACTTTTTTTCAAACTTTGTTTATCCCTGTTTCTCAGGGCCTGTCTCTAGAACAACTGGTTTAAGCTGTGCTCCCCCCCTCCCCTCCTGTTTGCTGACGTACTTGAAAATACTTATGGCTTCAGACTTTGAAGTAGACCAAGGTTTAGGTAACGGTCAGAATCAGTCAATCTTTGAGGCTCGGTCTTCAGATGAAGCCAGCAGCACTGTACAGGTCCTCAGCGGTATAGTAACACAACATCTGTGTTTGTCTGCCTCTGTTAGGACCAGTCCACAAAAAACAAATAAATCTACTGTTTCTTTAGATCCTAAGAGGATAGGAAAGAGCCTTCTGTGTTCATCCATACATCCAACAGTTAGCACTGTCCACACTGTGCTACCATTTCCACTGCTGACCCACTTGGCGTGTGTCTGTATAGACCCAAGAGCCATATGAATGTATAAAAATCGCTAATGTGGATTTTGCATAATAGGGGGCCTTTAAGGGTAAATCAACAAAATACTTTGGTGTTGATGGTTGGTTGACTCTTGTTTGCATCCTATCTGATCCTTTAATGGTATCGAAATCAATTTATACAAACATGTAACTAGAGCTGGGTAATCCACTAATGCCAAATATTAACTCTGCTTTATTAATAATTAAGTCTGTTCTACTCTATTATTCCAAGTAAATGCCACTTATATCCATTACCGCTGAAATAAACACACACGATGTTCACTGATATGGGCAAGTCAAGGTCTGTTCAAACACTTTAATTTTGTAAAATGATTGAAAAACAAAACTGCTGATTTTGTTGTTTTTATATAAACTTTTGTATGTTCTCCTTCAGGCATCCAACTTCTTCTGGGGTCTTTGGGCCATCCTGCAATCACACTACTCCTCTATTGACTTTGACTTCCAAAGGTTTGTACTGCTGATTAACACCACTTCAAAGTTCCATGAGACAAAGAAAAAGGGAGTTTTCTGTGTGGTTACGTTGTGTCCACAGCTGGAAGTATGTCTGGGACTCACTTTATACAGTAGACATTGTTTCTAAAGTAGTTGGAACATTTTGTACATCAAATGCTGCACAGACAGACTGCTTAATAACATTTAAAATGACGTTGTCGTCCTGACATAAAGCACTGCCTTCACATTAACACCACCTCAGCAAATGTTTAATATAGAAACGTGAAACCACAAAGAAAACTATGACTTCAGCAGAATTTCATGGGGCTACCTAATTAGAGTACTTCACATGACTATGTAGGATGTCGCATAAATAGTGACAAATGGAAAAATCTTGTTCGCTGAATTTCAACACTCTCTATTTTATTGCAATGTTTAGACAAACAGGATCATCATCAGGATTGCTTGACAAAGAATTTGTTGGCAAAGAAATTGCAATAAAGCACCGGGAACTTGAGCCCAGAGTGTGGAAATTTTTCTTTTTTTTTTTTTTTTTTTACACCAGTGCTTCAAAACTTCATGTATCCACGATGGACAAGCACACTTCCACTCGTCATTTCTAAATGCAGACAAAATATTTATACTATTCTTTACTTTTCTTCACTCTTACACTGCCTGTCATGTAAAGATGAAATGCTTTCACCAAAACTTTCTAAAGAAATCAAAACAAATGTCTTTTATTTTTAAGTGTGTTATGATCCATGTAGGGATTAATTATCTTTAAACAAGTCCAGGAGACATTCCTCGCTACTAGCAACCAGACGATTAAGTTCAGGAGGGCAAAATGTTTCCCTCCACCCCTACATTTTTTTCCTCTCTCCCTACTCTTTGTGCCCCACACCCGCCACAGTTGTGATCATGATCCTAATCACTATTGACGTACGGCACCCTCCCCTCTGTGTGGCTTTCTCTGGCCCCTTGCTAGATCAGCGACAGGGCCCCCACCTCATTTCGATTTGGACCTCAGAGGAAATGTGATCCAGAGGGGTGCCGAGGTACAGAGGCACTATTGTTCCCGTTCCATCGGTACTCCCTTACATATATGTCTCTCATCCCTGGCTGGGCCACATGCGCCTGCTAGACGTCTGCTCCTCTAAACTGCCGGCTGAGGTGGTGAGGGTCGGGTTACCTTTCTTTAACTGGAGAGTTAAACTGAAATGAGCTCACAGATCAACAGTAGGGATGAGGAACCATCTTTAACATTAGGGGGCCTCATTAACCTGTGTTCCACAGAAATATGTAGCCATACACATGCATATGTTAATTCCTTTTGCCATCACTGCTTTCGGGATTCTTAATCATTCATGCTGTGCATAAAGACCAGGGCAGCTTCCTTTCAAATACACTGACACATGCTACACTTGCTGCACAAAGCCTTTGTTTAAAAACCATAGAGCAACATACAGAGAATGGAATGGATAAAGGCCAGGGCTGTGTTTCTTTTGGCAAGCTTTTTAGAAGAGTCAGCTACATTTAATGCATGCTACGTTATTGATTCAGACTGGATACAGTTATTTACCAAGTAGTGGCATCAGACGTCCACAGCATATGCACATCTTTCTCCTTCCTGCTGTAATGACCGTGCAACTCTACAGCTGTCAGTGATGTAAAATGATGATTCGTATCTAAATGTTTTGTTTTTTTGTTTTAATTAATTTTGGACATGGTTTAGGTTATATCAACATCAACTAGGACTTGAAACTTCAACTAATTAATGCTTATTTAGTGTAGCGCCCTTACACTTAAGTTTAGATAATGTGATATTTTTCCTTAGATGTAATTTAATTGACTTGATATTGACTAATTAGAATAACTTAATAATTTCAAATGAAATATGCCATGTATCCAAAATAACACATTTAGGTCGGGCTATGTAATGTGACTTTTCGTGACTTTAGAGTTGCAATAACTAATTTTAGATGGCTTATGTGAACAAAAAAATACTACAGTTACAATTTTGTATGTCAGTCATGACGTTTGCCTCCACAGTGGGTCTCCTAGCTGCTAGGTGAACAGTGACTTTCCTTATCCGTGAGTTTAATATCTCAGAAAATGTGTAAAATATTATTATATATTAAATAATATATTAAATACTTTCACAGTACAAACTGAAGTAAGCAATTCCTTTATATTGATTCACAGTGCATGTAATACCTTTTTTATAACTTGACATGATTAAAACCATGAAAACTAATTCAAGACAAAGTGACTTTTACTTAAGTCACAAACATTCATTATAGCATAACTCGTCGTTTGATGTGGATCCAAGGTGAGGAGTCAGGGATGAGGAGTTGGGGTGACTATGTAAATCTAATTCAAGTGCAGCGGAACCACAGCAGGAAAACATAGTGAATCGTGTGAGTAAGTGGCCACAGATTTTGCAACACTATTGTAATAAGCAAATGCACAACAATGACATTTTATTCAGGGACCACAATGTATGGAAAATATAATTTAACCTATAAAACAAAAGCAAATAATTTGTAGAGCTGAATGTCTCAGGGGAGGCTTTCAGAGGAGCTTCTTTCTCAGGGGAGCCAAGCTTCCCCGTAAATGTGAACCATGACTACACTACCACTGTAACCTGTCAAAACTGGAAGACGCTCTCACTCTTTCTCTACCCATCCCGTGTCTCTGCTCTGCACCAGCAGGAGGCGCCTTGAAGCAATAGCTTGCAGTTACCTGATAAGATCAGATTAGTCCCAGGACAGTGTAAAACGTACTTCACTGCTAAGACACTGAGTAACATATTTTGACTGGCAGACTAATCCTAGCAGATGGTGCTCCGAGATACAAATAAATGGTGTCAACTTTTTAACTGCGTTGGGTCTGTGAGGCGTTTGGACCCCGCTAAAAAAGTTTTCTAGACTAAAGTTTAGTGCATCGCTGCCTCCTGCTGGTATTGAAGCATAGTTTCGTCCTTTGTTGCTACTGCTACCTTAAGATAAAGTTTTGCGTTTTTTCCCAATTACGCGATAAAATCTAGTAAGAAGTCCATAATTGATAACCAAGCAAAGGTAACTAATTTAGGACGGCTACTGGAATTTACAGTGGAGTCTGTGATGTTAAGAAAAGCTCGGCCACCAGGGGGATGTTTTATCCAAAACACCTTGATGAATACTTCCCACGAGCCAGTTACTGTTTCCTTTAACAATTGGTCTTAATTTATTTTGACAATTAACAATCCCAAAACCTGTGAATTCTTCAGACAATGAGCTGCTTTGTTATTGAGACATTACACAGACTTTCTACCAGGGAGCTGGCAGGGTAGCGTTCGTTTATTGCAGTCAAACTGCTTCGGACAATTACGTTCTCACATGCACATCCTCTGGGTAGTGTCTAGATAAATTCTGGGTTGCAGTGCATATGTGAAAACAGCTATAAAAACAAAGTGAGGCTAAAACACTCCTCATCACGCCCGCATTAAACATGGTGTTCTGACATAATTTAAAATATAATGATTAATGCAGCTTTAATCATATTTTACCACAACCTTCCCCACCAAGCAGTTTTATTTCCCTTTACTTGAGCGATGATGCACACTGCACTGCTGTTTTATGATTTTGTGATAAACAAGTTCTGTGGAGGAAAGAGATAATAATTTAGAGTCAAACTCTGTGTGTGTGTGTGTGTGTGTGTGTGTGCTTCCTCCCACCGTTCGCCCCCTCAGCCAAATCCCCGCCGACTTCCCAACGAGTGACAGGCGTCGCCCAGGCCTTGTGCTTTAACCAGGCCCAGATGTAGATGTGACAATAGGGAGCCACAAGGGGAATGCAAACCCACCCTTGCTCTAGCGTCTGTATTTACTTTCCTTATGATTTTATTCATGTGTTGCGAGTCAGCGGTTTAGATTTGTGGACGTGTTGGCAAGGCGAGCTGTTATTTGACAAAGACATTATTATGAGGAAATGAACGAGGAGGAGGCCCACTGTTTGGAATAGCCTGACTGCGAAATTAAGGAATTGTGCACAAAAGCACATTGTGAAATGGAATACCTGCTTTGGAGGGAGTTCATTTTCCCCTGTTTCTGCTAACTAGTCTCAGTTTCATCTGTGATGATGATGATGATAAATGTTAAGCACGCTAGTTTTAGGTGTCGGCCTTAATAAATAGAGGGATGAATGGGATCGTCTGTGAAGTTGCTGTTCTTTTGAATGAGTGCTCAAACACAATTTTACTAATGGTAAAAAGGGTGTGGATGTGACCAGTAATTACATTAACAGAACAAAATGTTATGACCATTGTTTTTTTTTGTTTTTTTTTTTTATGTTGTACTTTTTTGGACAAGCTGTATCTTCTGAGGACGCTCCTTCCACCATTTACCTTACTGCCTATTTGATTCTTTCTTAAGAAGGTATGGCACAGCGAGACACTTATAACTCATGATACAGGGTTTGGATTGACATTGAAATGATAAGTTCTTCAATAAACAATCATCTGACAGGTGTAGTGTGTGTTTATATAGTAGGACAGGTGTTTCAGACCACTGGGTTTACAAGGTGATCTGGATCCACGTCTAAGTCTAATATAATATTGACTTCATTGGTTATTAAATATGTACAATATCTGACACAGCTGAACCTATAAAATTTTGCACACCTAATTTTCACAAGCTACATGATCCAAATAATAAATTGGGTTATTAACATATAACATTATCAAATATGATAGGTTGCAATGGACAATGGTTTTACTCTCTTGGAGTTGTTGGAACGACAGACAGAGTTAAATTTTTCCTGACTTCCATAAATCAATCAATTAATTAATTAATTAATTAATTAATACCATTAATCTCCATTGTTATTCTACCCAATCATTTTCCATGGTAAATCTTAGACGCATCCTGTACCACCTGTGTCTGTTGTTTCAGGCGTGCACTCTTTACCTAAAGGGACCCATAGGCAAAACAAAGAAACTACAAGAAAGACAGCAGAACTCTGATAAAACAATTCTGTGAGCAGTTTTACACAGAGATGTTTTTGTCTCGCTGAGAAATAAGAGAGAGAAAACTGATTTGGCATTGAGAGGATCAGTGAAAGCACTGATTAAAGGACAAATTCCTCCTTGTGCTTCCTTTTTCTGTGCTTTTACTTCACATAATTTCAAAGGGTATAGTATAATGGCCAAGGGCAACAGTGCGCTCAGACATTAGATTTATTGAAGCGTTCAGTAATACGGTTGAACAAATACAAGACCACTTTTCTCACAGTTAAGTTCTGAAATGCCCTGAGGCTTTGAAAACAGCTTTCCGACTCATTCCTGTTTTGAATAGGGACTTTACAAATAACAATATTGTTCCCACCTCGGCACAACCTGCACTGTGAACTGTGCTGGACGTTCTAACTTCCTGTTAATGAGTTTTTCAGCTTTATAAATTAAATGAAAGGTACAGACATAGAGGCATATTATCAGTATTTAATCATCTTAGCAAGCAACAAGTCCTAATTTAATTTTTAGTAAGACAATTAAATTGAGACCTGTGTAATATTTTCTGACTCTAAAAGATTTCCATCAAGTTTTTATGACGTGCAATACTAAATACTGTAGTACTGCTTTAGGTGTACTTACTTTACGACGTCAGGACATGTTGTATCTTAACATGAAGCCATGTCATTGTTTCTCATGTGTGTCAAACAGTGAATGACTGTTTTTAAGAAGCAACATGACATGAACATGTGCACAAATGACAAGTAAAATAAGTAATGTAAGGGGAATAATAGCAAGCGCTGTTTGTGTTGTACTCTTGACTTTAGACTTTAAGAATTCACTGCATCAATCAATCTATTCTTTGCTTTCAGGTTACAGGTGGTGGAATTTAACCGAGCGCACACCAGCTAAAAGACTAATGTACATATCATATTTCATGGCAAAGAGTAAAATTTTAAGTGCTTCTCTAAACTGCCACCTTTTGATATGTATTATATTAAGGTGACATTCATGGAGAAAGTTCTCAATTCACTTTCAAAGCATTATATAATTTAATTACTCTGCTGAAGCTTAAATTAAATGTGACAAGGTTAAAGATAAAAGGTTTTGTAATACTGGATTGAAACTCTTTTGCTAGAATTCCATTTCTTTTGCCCAAACCCAGTGAAGTTAAGTGGTGTTTCAGTTAATACTTCACTTCATCTACTCTATATAAAATGAATACAAGGGTGCTGTATGAACGGAGCTTCACTTGATGTCATTCGCAGGGAGTGACTTTCCTGTATCTTCTGCAGACGTCCATATACACAATGACACACAGGATTCCATGCAAGCGTTTGAGTGAAAAAGCTTAAAGGTGCCATGTGCAAAAGAAGTTGCAGAGACAGAAAATCACTTGATTTTTGTATTTCTTTATTTATTGTAAAACTTAGAAGCAGAATGAAATGAAAACATCACAGCTAATTCAGGTTTGTGAATGATACATGCAGTAAATGTATGCTTCTTTACAACTAAGCTGCAAACACAATTACATTTTTGTAGTTAATCATGATCATGTGTTGATTATGTTGTGATGCTGTTTAATTTCTGAATGGAACGCTACTTTTATGGGAGGATGGAGGGCGTATAAAGTGCAGGACTGACAACCCACAAACCTGAGTCTGATGTCAGGTTGGGTTTAGGAAAAGAAAACACGATGGTTAAGGTTAGAGAAAGATTGTGGTCTTTTTGACCAGTCAAGACATTGTGTGTCTGTTTAATCCATTTTAATTTGTTAAGCCAGGCCACCACATTTCCCTGACATTAACCAAGTTCTGTAAACCCAACCATTAAACCTTTAATAACACTGTAGTCACAAAACAAAATGTTGTACTGCCAGTTTGGATATTTAGGCAGAAAAGAAAACTATGCTGTAGATTGGATATCCACTGATTACATGTTTGGTTGTACCGGAATATAATTTCTGATCACTTGTTCTCTCTCCTACTGATCTCCTATTAGATACGCCATGGCTCGACTCAACTACTACTTTGAGAAGAAAGAGGAATATTTTGGAATGACAATGAGCTAGACGCAGTGTTACCTGCTCTGGGAGTTCAAGAGAAGTTCTCACTGATGTGACCCGGGTCTTTGTTCGTCACATCACACAGTACAAAGAAAACCAACTGTGGAAATGAAGGCATAGGAGACGCTTATAAAAGTGCTTCCCACTGTTTGTTATTTCAGGCTGTAGTCTGAGTTAATGTGTTTTGCTATCACTGTGATTTTTAAAATATTTGTTTCACCACAGTCAGTATGCCGATAAGCCTATTTGGAAAATTGAGATGAAGCTGATGCCAGAAAGACATTAATTGCTCCCACATTTATCTGAGCCGCATAAAACTGAGCCTGATCATAAAACTCATAAGAGGGTGATTTGCAGGCTTATTCAGAGTGTAACACACTTTTGATGCAAAGCAAGTCATCAGTGTATTAACTGCACAGTGTTAAAACATTAGGATATAAAGATAGCATACAATATGATTTGATTCTGAAATTAGTTTGTGGAGGAGCAGATAAATCCTTTCATAACATGGTCTTTATAGGTAGTGAAATATCTAGAGACTCGCTACCCTACAATTTAGATTGATGTATGGCACAGTAATAGACAATGCAAGGAAAATATACTGTAAATGAATAATTTAATGTGTTTTAACAAGCTAAGAAGAGGGATGAGTACCCTGTAAACCATCACACTAGAATTTAGAGAAATCATCATCAAATCTGTCTGTCAATCATTCAGTCAATCTTTTCTTATTAGAGCAACAATATGAAACTTAAGCTAGCGCTAGCTTGGGATTCAGGTACAGCTGTGTTTTTTCGTACTCTTTCGTACTCTTCACTGCCCAGGTTGTCATCCTACTTCGTCAATAAATAAGAAAAATCTACTCATCAAGCACAAATTGTGGCTCTTCTTTCATTAGTGTGAGTGGCTCACCTCGAAACATTTGCAAGTGAATATGTTAATATTAAAAGTATAGTTTCTACATTAACATAAGTTATGGAGCAAATTTCTATCTAAAGAATGTTGCATAATGTAGCTTTGACTAACATTTGAACATAACTCACTATGCTAAATGTAATAGTAAAGTTAGATAAACTTAAAGAAGTTATGTTCAAATGAAGTTGATCTAACTATGGTAACAATCTGTTTAACTCAATTTAATTATCGTTTGGTTTGTTTTTTTCAGTTTAGCATAAATGTAAGATTCAAGTTAATTCTATTTACAATTTCTAGTTTTCAGACCAAGTCATTTTACTTATGAGTTAAATGCATGTAAATGAAAGAGAACCCAGTCTCATCTAATAACTATCTCATCACACAGAATGTCCTATACTAGTTTAATGGAGATGAATATTAGTGCAGCTGCAGTGAGTTTGGACACTGAGCTTTGACTTTCACACTGGACAAATGAGGTCTGATGCTGATCTTCTGCACAAATAACTATAATGTTATAATAAACATAATGTGGGTGTGTGAATTTTATTCCAACCAATCACCAGTATCGATGGAGGAATTTTTCCACAGAAAAACAGGAATCTCTTTAATAATTAATCTGTGCCATCAGTTTTAACCATTTTATCATAATTTCTGAGAAACTATCTCTCACTTTTGGAAACAGATTCCAAAAGTATACCTTCAGCGTCCCTGCTGTGACGTTAACAGATGAGACTGGGTTAAGTAAGCATTCGCTAAACTCATCAAATTAAGTTTCCACAGAAACATCATCAGTACATACATTACCAGGCCAAAAAAGCCACCACCTGCATTTCACAGAGCAAATAGGTAAGAGCCCATTGGATAACAAGACAGAATCCAGATGTTAATCCCACTGAAAATCTGGGATATGCTAGAAGACTTAAACCAGCAGTTCGATCCCATCATTAGTACAAGATTTTAGTGAGAAACGCAACTAGAGGTAAGGGTGTTCTAAGAAATGTTTGTTTGTTTGTTTGGCTACTACACAGCTGAGTAGCTTCTTCTCACAATGCAAACAATGTTAGTTTATGTGACTAGTGGCTGTTGATTCAACTTAATATCAGGCATTTATTAAATATGTTTTTTCCAGTTGAAACAAATTATTTAAATGCCTAAGACCAACATAAGACAACAAACATTTAGTTAAACCTAAAACAATTAAATGTTGAAAAAAATGAGATCAGGATAAACGTAACTTAGTAATTACATTTCTTAAATTTTATTTAAGTTTATTTAAGTATGTTACGATAAACTACATACATACATATTCTAACATACTCTGCAACCACAGTTTACTCTGTTTTTCTCTATATCTAACCTGACACTACAGTGTGCTAACGTAGTGTGGGAATAAATAATGTGTTTGCATGTGTCAAACTTCTTATTGGCCAACACCACCACTTCCTAATGGTGCTGACTTTTAACATAAGGGTAATAAACTAAGAGCAGTGAACAAACTTCCTCCCTGGGATGTTACAATATGTCATCTCAAGGTGTTTCTCTTTAGTTCCGCTCGCACATCAAAAAATATGATGCATTCAAAATGCTCCTGAGTGAAAACGGCGACAAACTGGACACTGCAAAAAAAACTAAACATTCTCCCTCTTTGCAGGTTTTGCTTTTAAACCACAACTATTCACATTTCAGCACTGCAATTATAAACAAAAAATTAAGAGACAGAAATGAGGAATGTAATTAGAAGGTTTACTTTACTGTAACTTCTTACTTGGGTGATCTAAAGCTACAAGATATAAGATTAGAAGCTTTAATTATTTTTCTGTTTGAAGGTGAAGTGATCAAAGATGTTCGTCCTTTCTCAAGTGGTTACTGCAGCTGCTCTAAGCTTTAATCAATAGGTGTGCATGCTTTCATATGAGGGAGAGCTGCACGGGACACTAGTTCAGGTGAAGCAACCATAATGTGCAACACAAGAGTACAGCATGAAGAGTGCATCACAGTAACACAACCCTGTGTGTGAATCATGTTTACAAGTTACAGTTCATTTATTTCAGTCAGTACCTAGGACTAAACGTAATACCATCTGTATTAAGTTCCCTAGTTATGGTTTTGTGGGACATTATACTTCAGTGAAAATGTGTGGGAAGAAGTGTACAAAGCTCATTAGTATAATCATGTTGACTTTTGTAATAGTGAACCAAGACCGCAACTTTTCTCAAAATTGAACAAAGTGCTCTGGTTGCCTGCCCTTGGGATGCATTTGCCATTACCACAGATTTTCCAAAACCTCTTTGTCTAAACACAACAATGAAGCACTTAATGGGGTTTTAGGTACCAGGAGTGCTGCAGGGAAAATAGCTGAATAACTCTAAAGCTGAGTTTTCTTTTTACCCTAACTCCACACATTGTCCTTTTTTAAAATCACGTCATGAAAACTTCATGTAGTTGACCTGTCATAAGATTTTTTTTTATCTGAGTGCTGTAATGCAACCCTCTCACCAGTTTAAAAAAGAATCCTAAGCTAAGATCATCATAAAACCAATCTTATAATCCTTCCTAAGATTAAGAGGTGTTTCCCAAAACCACCATAAGTAGATTAGTGTGGTGAATCTAACCCACTTGTGGCCTAGGAAGTTCTAAACTTTGCAGGATGAACTTTAAGCTACATGTTTTATGTACATTTATATAGTGTTTGTGTTTATCTTTAGCACCACTGCTTCAGCTGCAGTTGAGAACTGTGTGGCTGACATAGTAACAAGATTAGGAAATTATAGTTTTATAGTTACACTTCATAGTCACGTGGAGTGTGACCCGTGGCATGAGTTACTCACTGACAAACTGGACAAAGTTAAAAGCTTCAATCAAATTAATAAAATCAGTGGCACAGTCACATATTGCAGAAACTGAGAATAAAGAATGCGTAGGTAATATAAAGATATTAAAGTTCATAAAATTTATAGAAAATCGTATAAGTTTAAATTTTTCATGCTTCAGCACATCAGCAAAGACAATTAAAAGCATTAAGAAACAGGTGACGGTGTCAGTCTGGATGTGCAAATGTCAGGCTAAAGGCCAGTAGAATGCAATTCACCGATGTAACGTGTTGGGTATCATTTGAATTTTCTTATTGATTCCTTGTTTTAATTCCAAATGGTATAAAAAAAGTTCATTTACTCAAGTACTGTACTTAAGCGCAATTTACAGTTTACCAATCAATGTTAAATGTTTTTAAACACACACACCTTTACTTTAAAAATGAAATCACAATGTCAGCACCTCTATTGAGTTTAAATCATTATTTCAGTTAAACTATGATTAAATGTTAAATTCTGTGTTCAAGTGAACATTGTTCGATCTGACCTCATACAGTAGCCTACTTGTTTTAAACCAAAGCCGTTCCAACATCAAACAAACAGCAAACTTGTAAATAAACTCGTAACCTGTGGTTTTTCACATGGTTTTAAACTGTTGATATATTCATGTGAAGTCAGTGAAACAAAACTGCAAAAATGGATGTAACCTATTCAGAAATATCTACGAGTCCCCTCCTCTGCATAACTATGTCTACTGTCTTCATCTGTGTAGGGACCAAAAAAGGGAATGTGACTGTAAAATCAGTAGAAAGAATTGTGGCGGGTCAAATGAAGGAAGGACTGGCAACAATGCTGTTCTTTACCTCCTCATGGCCACACACAGTTCCACTCATCAAGGCTGCAGCCGTGTCTTTGAGTCAAACAATCCAGCTGCTTTCAAAGTGGCATTTTTCGTTAAACATATAATATTTAATTAGTGGACTAATGCACTTAAAAAGACCCAAGGACTTTGCCTCAAAAAGAAAAAATTGGCCTTTTGTCCATTGCCTATTTTCCTGAAAAAAGAGCTGTAGATTTTTTCTTTCATTTCTAATTGCATTAAAAAAGAAGTATCGACCTTTATGCAATGTTTCAAAGACATTGAAACACAGGCACAACTAAAGCAACTCCTCTCAATGGGATTTTTTTGTATGATTTTCTTTTATCCAGGTATTGCGCTTAGCTTTTTAGTTGTTATTGGCCTCCCAAGGCTGCTGCCTTGGGAGACCAATCACAATTGCGGCTTGTTATCAGAGTATTGGATTATTTTACAGGACGATTCGTCCACTGGGGATCCTACTGACTTTTACCCCTTTTTCAACAAAGCAGTTCCAAGGCTGGAGAAGTGGTTCCAACCTAGCACCAACTCTTTGACGGACTAGAACTAAGAACCAATTGCTTGAGGGAGTTGGATTTGGACTATCATGACCAACAACTTCAACCAAAGCTTTGTTGTGAAGATAAAAATAAGTGTATCATGATAATTGCTATTTCTTTCATCCCCTTGGGGAAATTCATTTTGGACAGGCTACCCCTTTGAGGTGCCAAAGGTACAGGGTTCAGTGTCTTGTCCAGGGACACTTGGCCAGGAATCAGGTAAACCACCAACCTTGTGGTTTTCACAGGGGTTACATAGTTGACTGCCCACCAACTGAGCCACCGTTGCGCCAACCGAACCACTGTCGCCCCAACTGAGCCAACTGATTTACTTACCTGCTAGAGCTAACACAGACTAACATCAACAGCTGATGTTTAATTTTAACATCGATGAAAACTTGTGAGACGAGCATATGTGGGCCTGTGGAAACGCAAACCGGTTAAACTATGTTGAACCAACTTTGAACCAGCACTAGCACAAAGTTTCTGTTGGTCGGAAAAGGGTATACTGCTTTACTGCTTCCCTAACTTCACCTGACGTTTGTCACGACTATCATATGACTAGATTACGACAAACAAAGTAATTTTGGTTGAAGATAGCCTTAAACTAGACCTGGTTAGTTTTCGGTACTACATAAACATGACTAGGCTTTGTAAAAATGTTACATTTCGGTCTGCTTTCTTAGAAAGGAGTGACTCGAACTCCAACCTTCTGACTGAAAGTTCTTGGCTTTGTTGTGCCATCTATCCACCCAAACCTCCTCCTAGCTAAATTTGAGTGTATAAATATTTAGCAAATTTTTTTTTTACATAAAATAATTTTTTGTATAAAATTTGTGCTAAAATCAAAACTCATTGTCTCATGTTTACAGCAGTAAGATGAAAAAGACTTTCAATCTAATGCCAATTTTTAGACATTTTTTTGCAAAATCAATGCTGACTGTGAAACAAGATCAGCAACGAGAGTTTGTGGGTCCATTATTCCTTTTTTGAATCAAGTGTTTTAATAATCAAGTATCACAAGCTCTTAGCTCAAATATGATAGTACGCTGTGCAGCACCGTGACCACTCTGGGTGCTTTAATGAGTAGTGGAGGCTCCATGTACATAAACGGGATGGCTTTGATGCCTCATTGAAAGACCCTCTCCAACACGTCTGAAGCGGACTCCGCCTTTGTAATAACAATTTATAATTCTCTTGATCTAAAGGCCCAATTGGTGAGGTGGAAAAAAAGAAAAGAGTTTGTTCCCTCTACTCTTCAAGATGGTTTTTAGAAATCAAAAAGTGAATTTGCCCAAAGGGCCCATCCAAGACTTCTTTCATGAAGAAACATGTCATTATGCTTCATCATATCCACACGCCAAACCAATGCAAAAAGCCAAATTCAAAGCCTGTGTAATCACAGCTCAGTTTATCACTGTCAGTTTTTATCGTCCTTTGTGAAGAACAATTAACATGGCAACTACTTTACTGCCAAATAACTATTACTATATTTCTTTCTCCTTTTCATTTTAACAATTTTTTCCTGGTGTTAATGTTTTCAGGAACTGCAGCTTTCCCACTGAATCAAAGTTTCCTATTTAACACAATTATGCAGAATGAAGTATGAACAGTACAGTATGTGCACAGCATGGCTGCTTTCAAATTAGTCTGATGAACAAGGAATGTTTCTCTCTGCTCTACTTTCACCTAGGGTCTAAGGACAGAGGGTGTTGGGAGGCTGTTCACGTTTTATTTTTGTGGATTTAATTCCAGTGGATTTAATCTTACAGTGCTGATCGAGTGCTTTCATATGAATGGAAGCGGTGTGAAATGCTGTTGTGTATGAAAAGTTGACTTGACTCTCATATATCAGTTTAACTGATTGATTCGGAAGCCAATCATATTCAATATGCAGTTTACAAAAGTGGAACCTCTGGAGCACAAACCCTGTGAAAAAACAAGTTAACACTGTGTCTGAAAAATGTTTGAATAATAATAGATTATGGATTTTTAAATATGGGAGAAATGTAATGTTTAGAATTTTTTACAATATAATTCCACTGGTTTGATGGACGTGATGTTCCTAAAGCAGACTGATTATCTCTAATCTTCAGCAGACATCTCAAGAGTGCACCACTTGAATTACCTCAAAAAGTACTCTAGTACTAGTACTAAAGTACTTTTTTCTGACTAATTCCAGCTGTAGCAAGCCTCTCATACTCCATGCACACAAATCCTAAAAATGTCCGTATTGCATTTCACTTGTTTAATCTGTTATTCTCAGTGCTGATCGCTCTGCATTTTGCTACCAGTAGCTTTAACAGTAGGGAGAACTGAATGGAAACTGGGATTACATCATATGCATGTGCTTTATATATATCACTATATGCTGTATGAATGTGTCTGTGTAGTTAAGAAACTATGACTGAGCTGTAATGAACTACACTCTCCTTTGTTAAGGTGGTGAAAGCTTTGCATGCACCCACACAACCATACACACACAGAAACAATCTGTCAACTTGCAAACAGCGAAATGTTCATCCTGCAGAAAGGGAAAAGGAAATGTAAATTATGATGACTTATTTAACGAGATTAACATGGCAACAGCACAAGTATGATTTCAAACACCCCTCCCAACTAAAGGCTATAGCACAACACACACACACACACACACACACACACACACACACACACACACACAAGTACACACAAAGGAGTGACAAACTTGCCGGCGCCCCTCGCTGGGTGACGCTACAGTTGATTTGGGAATTACAAATAGATTTATGATGTGGCTGCATATGGCTGCGCTCGCTGTTTCTTTCTCTGAAACGCTGGGATTGGCTGCAGTGAGCACCGGCGCCGTGGCGTATACACCACAGCACAGTCAGAATGTGTGGTGTTACCTCACTCACACACACACACACACACACACACACAATGGAACAATAGGCCACATTTACTGTAATGGGCCATCAATATATAAAGACCAAGTGGAATCGCTCAACTCTGGAGACACAGAGCCTTGTGTTGGAAATTATTAGATCTCTGGAAAGTAAGAGCAGTATTTAGAGTAATGGAAATAAAAATTCATACCTGTAACTGTGAACAGTTCTTTCATATGCAGGACATATGC
>OMLM01007072.1:5376-18735 GCA_900302695.1 Helostoma temminkii | reverse complement strand
AAAATTATAAATATAAAATATATATAAAAAATTATTATTATAAAAAAAATTTATCTGTTCAAACTGTTACTTTGCATGCAATCAGTTTAATTTGGGTCACAATTGTAACCTGCCAACTGACATCCTCTCTTTGTGTTAAGTACAGTAGTCTACTGATAAAGTCACGCAGTGACGTTTGATTTCACGCTATCTTTTCCACTTGTTTATGTGACAAACTGCCGCAACTCTCCCAGTGTTTTATTACACATGTGCAAGGTCCAAAGATCAACGTGTGCATGCGTTTGGGTAGTGGGTCCCACTGGTATAAAACCAACCAGCTGTGTCACTGATAGCAACACTGCCTTTTCTTCTCTAACTCACTTACACTTTACTAGTCTGGGGTTTATCCCACTTGTGGCGAAGATGCTTGACGCTGTCATGGATGCCATGCAGGGTTTTGGGGTGAGCTCTACCCACTACCTGCAAAGCAACTATAAAGATGCCCAGGGCTTGTTCCTCTGGGTGTCCTGGGCAGCAGATCTCAGGAACACCTTTTTCATTTTCTTCCCACTTTGGTTTCACCTGCGGCCGTCAGTGGGCATTAAGCTCATCTGGGTGGCTGTGATTGGAGACTGGCTCAACTTGGTGTTTAAATGGTGAGTGAAGTATTAAATTTGAGTTTGTGAAATCACACATGAAACAGTTTTTAGATAATAACTAAATGCATGTTTCTGTTTACTACTCCAGGATTCTGTTCGGGGAGAGGCCTTACTGGTGGGTCCATGAGACGCCTTATTACTCAAACACCGTCCCTCCTCACATTGAGCAGTACCCCATGACCTGCGAGACTGGGCCAGGTGAGATATGTCACTGCATATAGCTGGAATTTGTTCTTATTATTATTCCTGTAATATGTCGCACAATTTTGCCTGCAAAACTGAAGTCTAGACTTTGATGTTAGATATTTTGATGCACATTGTCAAGCGTAGTACAATGCAACTATGTAAAAAATATTGTGCTACAGGTAAAAGTAAAAATGTATTTAAGTAACTGCAATTCAATGTGGTGTCAGGTAGTTGGTTCTGCGACTTAAAATATTCAAACTATGATGCAAAAGTAGCATATAACTGTTTTAGCTAGTCCAGGTGCAGCTAGATTTATACACTGGTTCGGTCTTTCTTAGTCTGAGAAACTGTAAGATGGTTAATGACATACAGGTAAACAATTACTTATTATATTTCATAAGCTGATGGCATGTTTTAAAAAAAATTTAAAAGAACAATATTTTTCTCTGAAATGTATTGAAGTAGAACTCTATTAAAATAGAAATACTCAAATAAAGCGCTCCTCCATCATTGCAATACTTGAATACATGTACTTTTTACTTTCACCCCTTTATGTAATAGCATTAACTTGAGCTGTACATCCATACGCATAAGCACAAGTGAACGAATGAGATTCAGTTAATCATTATCTGATTAGATAACCCAGTCAGTATCTGATCAGTATCTTATTAACTGATTCAGATACTGATCTGTACTCTACTTGTTCGTGTCATCCAGGTAGCCCCTCTGGCCATGCTATGGGAGCTGCAGGCGTCTACTACACCCTGGTGACCTCCATTCTGGCCATTGTGACCAGCAAGAAATCCGCCAACACAAACTGGTGAGTCTATAAAACCAAGTAGCTTCACTTTTGCTCTTTTGTCCTTGTTGATGTCGGGGTTGTTTACCATTTCCTTCCACTCAGAGCTTATCACTGCAGACACAGTATGTGTGCTGTTCTGTGGTTGATCATTGACTTATGATGGAGGGAGTACATGGGTTGTTTTGATGTCCAGGCAGCTGAAGTTCTCATGACTAGTAAAAAATAATTGTGCCAATTGTTATATAATTTTATAAGCCCGACATCAAGAGCCAGCGTGACTTAAAACAGTCTCATTTAAAGATCCGTGTAACAGAATGTATAATTTGTCTGCATTTGTATTTTGGCAGGTATCTGAAAGCTGTTCTGTGGACGTTATTCTGGGGAGTCCAGGTGTGTGTCTGTCTCTCCAGGGTCTTCATTGCTGCCCACTTCCCCCACCAGGTTGTTGCTGGTGTAATCACAGGTCAGTGTGGAGAGTACAAAATTTCAGTGGACAATTCAACAAGCCTTTGCAATAGACTAAAGAAAAAGGAACATGTTTTTAATATTTACCACAATTAAAAATGTCACAGACGGGAAACATTATTTTTTTTATTTCAGCATATGATATAATTAGGTAATGAAGGAAGAGAGATCAGTAGGAAATTAACCAGAAGCAATAAATATGAGGTGGAGAAAAACATTTGCCATGATTTATTATAAAACAATATTAATCTTGATTTATTTGTAGGTATGATTGTGGCTGAAGCCTTCAACAGAACTGAGTGGATCTACAGCGCCAGCATGAAGAAGTACTTCTACACCACTTTGTTCTTGACCTCCTTCGCTGTTGGCTTCTACCTCCTGCTGAAAGCTTTAGGTGTCGACCTGCTGTGGACCCTGGAGAAAGCCCAGAAGTGGTGCATCAGGCCCGAGTGGGTCCACCTGGACACCACCCCCTTCGCCAGCCTCCTGCGTAACATGGGCACCCTGTTTGGCCTTGGCCTTGGCCTACACTCGCCTCTGTACACCGAGACCAAGAAGAGCAACAGCAGGTTGGTCAAAGCAGGGTGCATCATCAGCTCTCTGTTCCTGCTGCACCTGTTTGACTCTGTCAAACCTCCCACACACACTGCAGCCCTGTTTTACCTGCTGTCCTTCTGCAAGAGCGCCACTGTGCCTCTGGTCACCGTTAGTATTATCCCATACTGTGTGAATGGAGCTCTGGGCATGCAGAACAAAAAGGGAGTCTGAGCAACAATGTGAGAATATAAGGACTAATGAAACAGAGCTGCAGAGTCTCTTCTACGTAAGAAAAACCTCTCCTCTGATGCTTATTGCATTGACAAAGTCAACATATCCTCAGGAAAAACAGAAGAGATCAATGGCAACTTGTCACTTGTGTCATTTGGACACTGAACTTTTTGTGCACTGTGTGACACAAACTGAAAATCTTTGCAAAATTAGCAAAATATTATAATTACAGTAGTTTCAGACTCCTGCAAAAAGAAAAACTAAACAAAACACAAGTTTAGCAAGTGACTGTTTACTTTCAGTTTCTGTGCTGAACCTGAAAAAGTCAATCGTAGCTTTAATATATTGTTTAAACTGTGATAATAATGTATTTTAAATGTTATAGAAAGTATTCTTGAAACAGTTTTGAATGTTTTTTAATAAAAAATATTGAAATGTTTAAAATGATTTGTTTTTACTGCACCACATAATTACACTTTATTTCATGATTATTTGGTTATCTCTCCTGTGACATACATGAAAGTCTCAGTTTCCCTGTGGTGAAAGAAACATAAGTAAAAGTAGGTCAAAGTAACAATCCTTACTTAAGTTCTACATTCACATTTAAGTAAAGAAATAGTTGTATCATCAGCTAAATTTACTTTAGCTACTTTGAAATAGAAGTAAACAAAATGACCCTTTTCTTTTTCAAGTATGATGATTATGTTAATATTACTCGATTACCAACTGCTTAGTAAACTGTGAGAGAATTTAATTTGTAAAAAGTGTATTGTATTTTAAACTAATTTGACTTTCAATATTACCAGCACCCCGTTACTGTAAATCTGATGTTTAGCTACTTTTTTTTTAACTATATTTGTTTACATACATATGCCAAATTGGCAGTGCTTGGTTGCAATACACCCATGAATGTAAATACAACGATCACTGGATTATGATTAACACTAAGTTCTGGAGTTGCAATCCACATCTAGGTTCTTTATTATAAAAATGATATCATAGTGATATCTTCAGGAAGGGTAACTCCCACTGAATTTGGACTATTTAGATTAGATTAGATTAGATTAGATTAGATTAGATTAGATTAGATCCATGTAATATATTTCTTCTTATAAATGACCTAAAATGTGCTCATCTCAGCAATCAGCATTGTAAAAAAAAAAGGACAAGTCAAACGTTCTGTTCAGTGGCAACTGGACTTTTAAGGTCTTGAAGACGTTTTCATCTTCCATCCAGAAGACTTTGTCAGTTCTGACCGACTGGCTGGAGTAGCAGGATTATAAACACTGTGGAGTCATGAAGTCGTTAACACTTGATGGTCAGCCCGAGACTAAGCAACATTTGCAACATTTGTTCCCATATGTGCCATTTAACAGAAGTTATACACACTCATTGCCCACCACCAGAACCCCTCTGCTCTAATTTGGCTGATTTGACCTCATAAGATAAATATACCATTTTGGTAAATCATTAACGCAACACCAAAGCCCTGGCCTTTAGCCTGCCTCTCAGTGATGACACAGATCCACACGTCATTCGACTGTGTATCAGACAGTGTACATAAGGTCAGTGGTGCAGGCTGAACATTCAATATTTGTCTGTGTTCTGCAGAATGTGTGCGTGACATCCCTGATGAGCCCTGAGTTATAAAAAGAATTTTGTGTCATTGCTATTACAAAAAACTCGATACTTGTGCGAAGTAAATATAGAAGTTTAAAAAAACCTTTCTGTAAAAAGAATTTTTATTGAGAAGCACTGTAGATAATACCTGAATAAAAGCACTAACGTACAGACTGTGTGTACAGGAATTACAGATGCTAGGTAAAGTAAATTAACATTATACATATTCAACATATTTTTTCAGCAGATTAATTAATAACCTTTGTTTAATCAGGATCTTTGTTGCAAAAGAGGCAGAGGTTCAGCATAGATAAATAAAACATGAAACATAAACATGACTTTACAAACACTTTATAAAGAAAAAACTATTTCTGCAAACCTCATTCTGCACACGCTTCTATAACAAAAGAACAGTTAAACATTTCCCAAAAGATATTTGATATAAAAGTAGATAATGTGAACAATACATCCAAATTCACTGAAATAAATTTACAAGAACTGCAATAGTTCTCACATAGTCTTAACATTATTATTATATGTTAATACATGTGACTATGTAAGGTGTCGGAGACTGTAGAACATGTGTTTGTACATTGTCTCAAATACAGAGTTGATAGAGAGAGGGACTTAAGAATTGTCTTAATAGCACTTGATATAAAATAAATCCAGAGGAGACGATCTGGAAAAGTAGTTTATAAAGCAACTTTCCTGTTTTTAGAAAGTATTGGGCTCTCTAGAAGGATTTAGCAGCATGTAGCCATCGCGATCCACACTCCAGTCCAGAAGGTGGCAGTAATGCACCAAGAAGTTGTTTGCTAACCGCCAATAACAGACAGAAGAAGAAGAAGAAAAACTAGTAGAAGAAGAAGAAAAACTAGTAAAAGAAGAAGAAGAAGAAGTCAGAGACGGAAGTAGCGTATGTTTAGGTTGAGCTGGTAGTTTGTTGCGTGTGTGGTTTGGAAAATCATCTGAAATGTTCACCGACTGAAGAAAAGACCTCGCTGCTGGTGTATGATGTCTGAAATGCAGGTGGTGAAGACGCTGGTCCCCGAGAGTTTGTCAGCAGCTGCCGAGCAGATAGTTCATGTTGTGGAGAGGATGATAGCGACACTGGAGAGAAAGATGCTGCACACATCAGGTTTGTAAACAGGAAATGTGTTTAAAAATCTACTTGTCACCGAAGGACACCTGCGTTTCATGTTTCAGCGTTAGCTACATTTTTTTAGATCAGGATTTACATCAGTATGTCATTTCAAAAGTCATTTCAAAACATGAATTCAAATTCAATGTAATAGCACAGAAGTTTTGCATTATTTCTTATCTCGCTTATGTCTTTAGTTAAGTGTTGATTTAGAAAAAAAGCACAAAACGGCAGCTGTGTCATACGTGTCAATCTGTTCCAGTGACGTTGTTCAATTGTTTTTCAATCCTTCATGTTGTTGTTGTTTCATTTAATGATTGTTTGTATTTGTGCCTCTGTGAAGTCTCTTTGTGGTTATTATTATTTTTGTCTTTTTCTGATCACTGATGTTGTTTTGTGTCTCTTTAGAAATGTTTTTTATCCCCTGGTAGTTTGAGTCTCTGACTATACATTTAGTTTATAGTGGTTTGTGTCTCATATTGATTTAATCTTTTTCTGTCGCCCTTTTTTTTCTCTTTGGAGTAGTCTTGTGTTTCTTCACAGTTGTTTCAGTTTTTTTTGTCGTTCTGTCACTTTGTGGCTGTTGTGTGTTCATTTATGTTGTATACACAGGTTACAGGTTTAAATATGTCCACTCTTGAGCCTCATGTGAATTAACTGAAGCATCTACAAGAGTTCTCAACTGCTATAAGCTACATTAAGATTTGGTTTATTAGCAACTGTTCAGTTTTTATCAAAACAGCTTTGTCGTGCACAAAAGAGTTTGCACGAGGCTGAGAGTTGATTGAGGTGGAGTGCTCTCCATGATGCAGGCGTATATCCTTTCAGTGATCGAGACTTAATGACCAGAAGCTCAGACTCATGCTTCTCTTTTATTTTTTTGCAGATGTGCAAAAGCAACTGTCGGTGGCTGCAGATGAGATTTTTAGGATCCTGGAGAATTTGATGAGCGAATATGAAGCAGAGGTCTCCAAACGTCAGTGCAAATCATCGGACATCACGTTGCAAACAAATGTACATAAAACAGGTACATTGTGCTTCGAATACTGTTTATACATATCGCAGGAATTGTTCATTTTTTTATGCATTTCTATTTGTGAAATACTGTTTGTTCTTAACTTATTAGGAGAATGTGTGGAAATTTATAGACTTATAAAATAAAGTGACACTTGTAGTTGTCAATACATTTCACTGAGGCCTTTGGATTTTTACTGTTCATATGAAAATAATGATTCTGACAATTATGTTATAATTCTATTGCTTTTGTTGGTCACATAAAACTTCACTTTAGTTGACAGGGACACTGCACTCTAATAAACATCACTGTACATGTGCCATCCCAATGAAATTTGACAAAATCTTTTTTATCTGCTGTCTCTGGACTATTCTTACAATGACACACTTACGCAGTGTTACATAATTTACCAGATATTTTATAGGAAATATTGTCATGTCCATTGATGCTGGTATTTATTGCCTTATACTGTACAATATTTGCCTCTCAGACAGACTGCCACTCTCTGCACCAGGCTGTGATAAAAACATTTCCACTGAGCAGCAGAAATGTGAGCAGTGCAGGATCTCCAGCCGAGACCAGGACACATCAGCCCGACCACAGTTTAAAGATGCGGCTACAGAGACAGATCCTGAGTTTATCTATAGTAAACCCTCACACCTTCATCAAACACAAAGCACAGGAAAAAATATGTCATCTATCATGGAAACAGAGACTCGAGGAGAGCAGTGTGGAGTGCTGCCCAGTGACCAAAAGATTCCGTCACCAGACAATTCTGAAGTCATGTGTGAAGATACTTATAGCGATAAAAACCAAAATAAATCATTTAAGTCAAACAAAATGAGAACATGTCAGAGACTACGACAAAGTCAGGTTGCAGACTGTTTCCACATGGATGTTGCTGAGGAGAAAAATAAAATGGAGACAAGAAAAATTGCTCCAAAAAACAAGAGCCAGACAACAGGAGGACAGAGTTGCTGCAGAGTATGTGGAAAGTGTTTCTGGTACAAACGCTCTTTTCTTAAACATGTACTTAAGCATGAGCAGAGCACAGATCTGTCCGGCGTCAGTGGAAAACATTTGGACACGGTCAAGAGCTCGAAGGTGCATTTACAAGTGCACAATGAGGAAAATGGCTGCAGGGATAAACCAGATGACAAACAGTCATCGACAGAGTGCTCTGACGCAGAGAGTAAAGTAGATGTCGAGGACGAGGACTGGAAGGAAAGTGAAGGAACTGATAGTGACAGTGAGAGTGACAAAAAGACCAACAAGGGATCTTGTTCACGAAAGACAAGGTCAGAAACAAAAATTCAAGCACCAAACACACCTAAGAGAGCTAAGAACAGCGACTGTAAGGATTTATTGCACTGCTGTAAAGTGTGCGGCAAGTCTTTCTGCTACAGAGCTTCATTTTTGAAGCATGTGCAACAAGACGAGAGAAACACAGACGTGTGTGGCGTGTGTGGGAAATGTTTTGAGAGCGAGGAGAGCTTGAGACTCCACTTGCAAACTTACATCAGAACAAATGACTGTGAATTTTGTGGCAAACATTTTGACGGAATCAAACAACTAGAGATGCACACGAGAACGCACACGGGAGAGAAGCCGTATATCTGCAGCGTCTGCGGTAAAGCTTTCGCTCAAAACGGAAATCTAATGGGACACATGAGAACTCACACGGGGGAGAAGCTGTATGTTTGCAGCTTGTGCGGTCGGAGCTTCAGCTTTAAAGATTATATGATGGCTCACATGAGAATCCACACAGGAGAGAAGCCGTTTCTGTGCAGCGTCTGTGGGAAAGGATTCAGACAGAGGGGGACTCTGAACACGCACATGATGATCCACACCGGAGAGACGACGCATCGCTGCGTCATCTGCGATAAAAAGTTCTACAAAAGCGGGGCGCTGAAAATCCACATGAGGTCGCACACAGGAGAGACGCCGTATCAGTGCAATGTTTGTGAGAAAAGTTTCACGTCGGGCAGCTCGCTGACCAACCACATGCGCGTCCATGAAGACGAATGAACACACTGCCGCAGTGTCTGTAAAGGATCGTTGAAGAAAGAACTCACAAGAATTAAACCACACAGCTAAAAGGTCTTTAACACTGAGGCTCTGTGATGTTTATTTTCTCTGTTAAACTAAATGTTACCTACCTCCAGCTTCACATGTGAGAGTTACTGTGTTTGTTTATAGAAAACATTGTGTCATTTTTTCAAATTTAGCCTCTAAATTTTATGTTTAGTGTTTTTTCTGTCTTGTGGAGGAGACTTTCATTACTGCTTATTCCTGGTTAAATGAGGTAGTCACAGAAAGTTAAATGACAACTTTTAAATCTTTTCTTGCTTTATACTAATCTGAGTTAATCTGAGATTGTTTGTGGACACAACAAGATATCTGGCACTTTGAACTCTACACTATCTTCAATGGCATGCAGAACATTATTTATTTTATTTTGTATTTTTGCAGTTTTCTGATGTTTTATAACCATGATTTGGTTAATCAAGCAAATAATCAGCATATTAATTCATATGTAAAATTGTCAGTAGCAGCCATAAACCCAAACATCAGTTTTGATACTGATTTCAAATACGCATCTGCTTTCATTGGTGATTACATGATTTTTTTTTTTTTCCTTTTTTCTTATGCTTTATAGAACAAATGATAAATGGATGAATCAAGATGACAGTTGTTGATATTTGCAGTTGTACTAGCTGCTCTTAATCCTTTAAATTCCATTTGTCAAACTCCTCCTAACTAGAAACACTAGTTACATTATTGACAGTATATAATAATATAATATAGATTACATTTTTTTTTGTTTTGTTTGTGGAGATTTTCCTTATCCAATTAGAGGCTGTAAGAGCACATGACGTCATTGAAGTGGAGTATTTTGTAAAGCCCTTTGAGGCACCTGTGGCCATGTGTGATGATAATTTTATTTGAAATATTTGATTTTACAAAATTGATCAATTTGCTTGTACGCAGATGCAAAGCACCTCAAATTACCACTGTGTATGAAATGTGCTTCATAAATAAAATTGCACAACTGCACATATTTGCAACTATTCCTTGCATTTCCACCAAGCTGCTTGTTGTGTGATTTATCTCACGTTGCTCTGATTCTTCTCTGTCTGTTGAGACTGCAGGTGTAAAATAAATTATCATTCATACAGATGGTAATATCAGTGTTGATTAATGTAGCATTGTCACATATCGTTATCAATATCAATATATACCATTTTCTGTCTGTTTGATGCCTATAGACTACAAAATGGGACAACCCCCACAGCTGAAAATATCACAGGGAGTGACTTGCCGGCGTCTCATTGGTGCGTGACCTTCTGTTGGTGTGTCACGCTCCTTCACTCTCATAAATGTTGTAGATCACACTGAAAATCATATCTGAATTGGGCTATAACCTCTTATTGGCTTCCCTCGGCTCAAAGTAAGATCCACGTACTTCCTCTGGCATTGTGATGCATTTTCATTAGAAAATGTTTGGAAGCGAAAGGCGAGACCCTCTAACAATGTGGACTGGCTCAATCAGAATAGAGCTTCTCCGGCTGAAAGTGGAACCCAAGTGCCTTCGGTGCCTTTTCAGAATTTGGCTTCTACTTCCTGTTGGCTTCTTTCTAAAGTAGGAAATTATATGGTTCTAAAAAATTTTGTAATTGCGTTTTGTGTTTAAGTAAAGCTTAACAGATTTCACAATAAACACAATGTTCATTTTATCTCTTTAGTATTTATATTGTCTGTTTTTTTACATCTTAAAAAATATGTAAAAACTGTTACTGGGTTATTACAGGCTTGGAAACGCACGGTGGCGCTGCTGTGTCGGAGGATTTACCGACAAGCAGAAGAAGACCGCGGCGGAAGCAGCATGTCTCCTCTTCCAAAGCGTCGCTTTGCATGTACACAACCTGCACGTTGTGGAGAAAAGACACTGCTGCTGGTGCATCGTGTCTGAAATGCAGCTGAGCAGCCAGACACCGTCCTCAGCTGCACAGAGGAGGATGCTGCTGCACACACCAGGTTTGTAGACTCATACTTTGTGATAACTTCCTACTAACCAAAGGCACCAGGTTTATGTGTATCTGCAGGTTCTACTTGTGTAATTCAGCCACTGTCTTCAGGCTAACATGCCGATATCCGGTTAAAATAACCCTGTCACTTCTCACCCAGATAATCCGGGTCTTTGAGGGTTGATCTGTTAATCCTGGATGAAGATATGTTGAGTTTGACAGTTGATCATGTGACCCTCCCAGCATGCACTGGGCAAATTGAGTCATGTAGATTTATGCATGTTCCTGCATTTTACTATTACTGACACTGTTTTCCATTATGTAATTTCACATATTGCTTTTGTTGTTGCTCATGTACACACACTTTATTCAAGTCAAAGAGCTTTATTGTAAATTCTGCTACATGTACAGGACATACAGATGATTTATAGTCTGTTTCCCTCAGACGTAACATAATTAATTAGAATATTTACATTGTAGTGCACACAGAGAGCAGCATTGTGTGATTTATCTCAGTTTATCTGAGGACACAGGAGAGAGAGAGTTCAGCCTGGTGACTGAAGCTGTTCTTCAGTTTGTGTTTTGGGGCCTGGAGGATTCGGAACCTCACCCCTGTTTGCAGAAAACTACAGAAGCCTTGCAGGGGGAGGGTGAATTAACTGGATGTGGTAAATGTCCACGACTGTGTTCCAGATGTGCTGCGCCTTTAGGTTTTGGACGGTTCGGCTCCCAAACTGCACAGTGATGCAGCTGGTCAGGATACTTTCAGTGGTGCCACGGTACAATGAGCACACGATGGATACAGTTGTATCCTCCTATGAGTAATTATAGCATTGTTAATAATTTTCTACCCTGTCTTCCCTTCAGACAGACGTCCACTCTCTGGGACAGGCTGTGAACTGAGTCCAGAAAACACCAGCTCCTCCGCAGTTAAAAAGACGCATCTTCTGAGATAGACCCTGAGAGAATCTTCGCCAAATGCAAAGCACAGAGAAGGACACCTTGATGGATACAAAGCCCTCTCGGGTGCCACCTGAAGACCCCAATGTTCTTGCGAAAAATGTAGAAGTCAAGACTGAAGATAACAGTACTGATAAAGAGTACAAATACTTACACGTACTTCAGCATAAGCAGAGTACGAATCTGTGTTGGGTCTGTGGAAAACGTTCAAAGAGCTTGAAGGTTCACTTACAAACGCACAGTAAGAACCTCTGCAAGGACTGCAACGAAAACAAAGGAACAGAAAGCGACAGTGACGAGATGAAAGAAGGACTTGGTTCCCAAGAGACCACGATTCAAACCTTAAAATATCTGTGTTGGGTCTGTGGAACTTTTCTGAACTCTGCGAAAAACTTGAGGGAGCATTTACAAACGCAGCATAAAGACAGCTACGAGGACTGGAAGGAAGGCGGAGGAAACGATAGCGACGACAGCGATGAGGACAAGACAAAAACAAAAATTCAACCCACAGACTACCTGTGTTGGGTCTGTGGAACATTTATGAGTTCCGCGGAGACACTGATGGCACATTTACAAACGCACAATGAGGGAAAGTAGTTGCAAGGATTAAACAAATGGCAAATATTCATTGGTGGAGTGCTCTGACGCCGAGAGTGAAAGTAAAGTGGAAAACTGTCACTGTCGGCTAAGAGGAAGTTTGGAAGAGTCGGGTACAACCCAGGAGGCACAGAGGCACCTGACACTGACACACTATTGTCACTGTTGAAAGTCAAGCTAGTTTTATGGAGTTTTATGGATAATATGGGCAAAATTAGGCATTTGGAATGGCCTTCCTAAAGTCCTGACTCCAACAAGCAACACATTGAACTCCAGCATTTCTGCCACAACAAGAGGTCAAGCAGAAACTTGTTGATGGCTACCAAAAACATCTGCTAAAGATGAAACACATTTACCTAGTTATTAGGTGTGCTGTATGTGTATTTCGTATAATTTCTTCCCTATGTTGTCCAAAAATCTTACTGTGCATCGAATTCTTAGGGTTTGCTGGGAAAAAAAATAATTTAAAAATAATTTTAAACCCAATATTGCCATGTTTACTGTACGTCCACCATGACTGTATGTAAACTTACTGTTGCAACTGTACATATGGTAATATGTCCAATGCATTTCTTTAATTTTCTTGTAAATTAGTGTTAGGTTTACAACAACAAAAGTTTACATTCATTTTAATGGGATGTGAATCTGCTGTTGATATATAGAGAGAGAGAGAGAGAGCGAGAGTGCAACTCTCAGGACTGACACCACTGACAGGTGGTTTCTTGTGGAATGTATATAATGTATAACATAGACTTTCCCCTTTTGCTATGTCTTGATAAGATCAAATTCAGTGTAGTTAAGTAAATTCACCTTAGTTCTACTTTAATATTTCCATTTGATCCTATATTTCAGCTTAATTGATTACAACTTCAGAATCTGATTAATTTTACAAATATTATGCAACAATATATTCATAAATATACATTAAACCATTCTACATAAAGAGTATTATATTACTTTTGGTACTTAAAGTATTTTTAGAGCTAATATTTTTGCAGCTTTACTAAAGTAAAGTTTTGAGTGAAATACTACTACTACTACTCTTAGTGTATTATTTCTACTTTTCACTTAAGTTGCTACATAATGATGACTTCCTATAGCTTTTAATACTATTATTAATTTATAATTTATATTTTATT
>OMLM01007071.1:52208-66581 GCA_900302695.1 Helostoma temminkii | reverse complement strand
AGTTTATTTCACTTTTTTCGTCATTTTTATTAGTCACTTTGGTTCAATTGTCTAAAAGTCACATCCATGTAAACCTTAGAGGGTCATAAGTAAACACTGATTTGTTCTATAAAAACCAAAAGAGGCCGTGAACCACTGTCAGAAGACTTGATACTACAGGTAGAATAGGGCAAATCTGTGATGCAGCCCATACTGTAATATCTCACTTCTGCAGGTGGTTAATAAAACCACAAAACATAGTTTACATTGTGCTTACTCTTATCACACGTGCAATAGTAAGAGCATTATGGCTTTACCAGTGATGTTGTCAGGATATAATGCCTATAGCTGGTGCCAGACTCTATGTTTGGAACATCTTATTAAAGCATTATTACAGCTGTGGTACTGACAGTAACAAGGTTGCAATGTTTGCGTTTGGTAAACAGATCTAAAATAAATTATTTTATTTATCTCTCTGGTTATGACTACATAACAATAACATTGATTACTACAGGTGGTTATGCCGTACCTGTTTTCAGGTGAATGCTGTGGAATGGAGATGGTGGGCTCGCTGTCGTGTCTCTTCAACTCCACCTCGACTGTGATGGTCTGCTGGTCCTCCTCACGCACACGTTCCTCATGGGTCCTGAAGACAAACACACAAACGCAATTAAAAACCATGCAGAGGAAATGAAGCAAGTGTATGAAACACACACAGCCGCATCTTAGCAACAGTAAGAATAGGCCTACTCATACGCACACTGGCTAGCAGGCTGACCTCACAGCTACCCTCCCACCACACCCTGTAATGTGTAATGCTGTGAAAACATAAAGCTAGCCAGCCTAAAAACATAACAAAAACAGCTGAGTTAATCCGGCTTAAAAAAGGTTTATGAAGTGAAAGAGGCATTCATGGTCTTGACTCACCTCCCATCGTGGCTGAGAGACTGGGTGTGCCTCCTGGAGACAGAGGACATAGTGTCAGCACAAGCTGAATATGAGGTTTCCAGCAACTAGCTAACATGCTACATACTGGATATGGTTCTTGAAACATTATATCTATATCTTCATTTAAATGATAACTTCCAGCCTTTAAAGCGAACAAAATAATGACATACTATGGTGGAAACAAGATGACACTGACAAGAGAAAGCAATTCAGCCAAACACGACTCTATCAGTGTATTGTATTTGATACTGGAAAAAAAAATCACATTAAATACAATGTCAACTATGCTTTGAAAGTAATAGACAGAAGGGCTTCAGGGTGCGTGTGTATGTTTTAACCTGTAACGAGGGTGCTCTGCTGTGTCGGATGGGGATCTCTCAGGGATGGACAGAGAGGTGGTGGAGGAGAGAGTGGTGGCAATTGACGCTGTGGTGGCTTCTTCAAATGACGGAGGAGTGCATGGAAGCAGATCTGGTCGTCCTGGAAGTAGAGACAAACACACAAATGTTATTATTGATGTCTGACATTCTTGTGCTTGTTAATCTTCTTTTCTTTAGCATTTAATAATGTTTTGTGCTGTGGTTTTGTGTGGTTCTTCGCTTAACATGGTATTAGCTCTGATGTTGAGTGTAGAACATTTGACTGTCATGTAAACAGCCCTCTTTGAATGGGACCTGAACTATAATTTAGTTGCAGTGACACATGAAAACTAAGGTCCAACTGCAGCCAAAGTCAAAACTCTATAAACATCAGTAGTGTCTGGTCTTATCTGTACCTACATTTGTCTGTGGTTATCTTAGGTTGTATCACTGAAGGACAGCTGTGTGTGTGCATACCCTCATCCTCCAGTGTTGGGAAGCTGCGAGCTCCTCTCAGGTCATAGATATTCTCATCTCTCTCAGAGGTCAGCTGGCTAGCTGACCAGGCTGCTCCAGGACCAACACACTTAGGAACCGTCAATGACACACGACCTTTCTTGGATGGAGACGACTTCAGAGCTGAATGTCAATGCACATTAACATGTTAACTTATTAAAAACATGCTATATGGCATGTTGTATCATCAGACTAAAAGTTAATGAAACACTTTTCCAATCCTTCTCTAGCAGAACTGTCAAAGCTCACTGTGAGACGTGTTTGAAATCACAATGTTTTGTAAAGCCCTGGTGCAGGCAGTGAATTTTTTCCTTCCTTTGAAGGTGAAGAAAAAGAGCAAGGACGAAAAAATGTATTTCTCTCATGACTTGAAGCAGAACCTAATAAGGCAATGAGCTACTCTAACTGATTTTCCTGGAAGTAAAAGAGACAAAAGCCTGGCATCTGACATTTACATCTGTGGCTCTTCCCACACAGGACCATTTGACTATGTAAGGCAGAAACTCAAGGTAAATTGAACTCACAGGAACTCTTCTTGAAAACCGTGCTGCTCATGAACTTTAAGAACCTATCGGCATAGAAACCAGGCCGGTGGACTGATACAGTGTCCTGGGGGAGAGATGGAAAGATTAATGAGACAAAGTGTGAATAGATAAAATGATTAAACCAGCGTGTACAGTGGTTTTAGCTGTCTGTTAGTCCCTTAGTGTCCCATTGCAGTAATTGTTTTCTCTGGGTCAAACCACCAGACACACACAAAGACAAATGGCACACAGTAACAGTCAGGAGAGGCTAAGAACGCATGTGTTCATTATTTATGTTGCAGCAGACTGAGCTCACACTGCCAGCAGACTGACAGATGACACTTGGTGTTTGCTTTAGACTGAGAGAGGAAGTGAAAGGACAGCATGAACCTCCCTACAGTTACTAGTTTCTTTCTCTCATATTCACTGGGAGTAACATATTTGAAGGCACTCTGAGCCATACTGTATAACGCACACAGAGAGTGTGGAGATCCATTATCAGCAGCAGCAGTGACGCACAGGAGGCTGTTACGGAGTTGCTCGGTCTCCCACACATATCTTGTGTATATGCGTGTTTCAGAGTGGAAGGGTGGAGTGAGTAAGGAGAGTGGAGGGGGAGACTGATAAGGCTGCTTCTATTTTGAGAGCAGACTAGTGATGGTGTACAATGTAAAATCCCAAATAGATGAAGAGATGTGAGGTGTTTGAGCGGAGAAAGTAAGGAAACTCACACCATTCCTGACTGACTGCACAACACTGTCAGATAGCTTGAATATAATAGATATCATTGAAAACAGTCGTATTGATAAACAAAATCACTTTAGTTACAACTTACATATAAGTTACAATATAAAATGTGTGCTGGTATAGTGGGAGTTAACAGTCTTCATGGCTCTTATCTTGTTTATGACAACCTAAATGAATGTGGTCATGATTTGTTGATATTAAAATAGTACATGTTGCATTCCAATGTGATCCACACTAAACCATCTCTCATCGTTTAAGTTACTAAAGGCTGATTGTTTAGTAGCTTGGCAACAGGTAATCTTTGTGGCAAGGACAGAAGACAATGAAGAAGATCTTTTATGGAATACACAACAATATTTAAATATTTGCTTTACAAAACATGACTGTTGCAGAGTATAGTCATTTTATTAACATTAGAGGAATAGTTGTGCTTAAAGATGGTTTCTAACAGGCTCTGATACCTAATATACATTCATTCATTCATTCATCTTCTATACCGCTTAATCCCCGCAGGGGTCACGGGGGTGCTGGAGCCTATCCCAGCCAGCTTACGGGCGAGATAATATACATATTTCCAAATAGATTTTGCTTGGTGATAGTGGGATATCAACAGGTTTACAAGCTGAACAATAGTAACATGAACAGAAGAGGTAAGAGATGAACTGACAGAGATTATAATCCACATAGACCAGACTCTTCAAGCTAACAACAATCTTGAAGCTGGTAAAGACCCTGATGGACACAATCTGGACTTAATGAAGCTGAATAATGGCCAAGAGTATGATAATACTAAAATCGTGATACATTTGTTGAAAGAATTTTTGTAATTTTTTTTCTGAACTCCTGTGTGTATATTATACTGCAGATTCCTTCACCTGATTGGCTTTGTCTGTATGTAAACAGCTATTTCAAAGCTCACCCCATCATGAACCAATGCTTTCCATGTGTGCTCCAGTTTCTTGATTAGCCTGTGGAAACAAAGAGAAGCACAGTTTAACAAAGTGATGTGAAGCATGTACTTTATATTAGGGTCACAGGAAGCACCATGGAGGTGCCTGTAGGTTGATGGGCCCTAAATGTACTCCCTGAAGGAATAGCATTGTTTTCGTGTATGAATAATAAATGTCTGGTACATGTAATCACATGAGTTAGGTGATCATCACCTGTAGGACTGCAGGATGTCAATTATGCCAATGTAGAGAAGAAGTCTCTCTCCTTTTCCATTGACAGCTGGGATACCGCCCATCCTGAAATGATTAGGACAATAAGACTGAAATGAAAATGATGTCATGAGGTCATCTGTGAGACATTAATGTACGGCCAACACTTTCTGATGACATTAGAGGAAACACATTTATTGAGGATTTTATAATGAAGCAGCTGCAGTAAGTTATGACTCACAAGGTCACATCATTTAATACAACAAATTGCATCTCAAGCTAAGTGCCATCTAATGTCAGCCACTATTACTCTTGGTTCAGACAACCACAGATGAGCCCTACAGACTCTTTTTACTTTCAGTGAATGGGATGTTATTATCTGCTCTGGGCTCATCTTTGACATCTCAATGTCACATTAAAAAAACATCACACATAGTACAGAATCCTGAACTCAATTCTTGATCCAAATACAATTGTGACTGTGGGCATAATCCCAAGACATAATCCCATAACCAGGTGGCACAGTTGTGTAGTAGTTTGCAGTTGCCTCACAGCTAGATGGACCTGGGTTCTAAGCCACCGTTCGGTTAGGTGCTTTTCTGTGTAGAGTCTGTGTGTTCTCCCAATGTCTGCTGGGTTTTCTCTGGGCACTCTAGCCTTCCCCCACAGTCCAAAGACATGCAGTTTGCTTCAGTGATGACTCTAAATTGCACATAGGTGTGAATGGTTGTCCGTCTCTATATGTCAGCCCTGTGATATACTGGCACCTGTCTAGGCTGTACAATGCCTATCACTCAGTAACAGCTTGGACTGTATCCCGTAGCCCCATGACCCTCATCCATTAGCTTTTGCTATCTGATATTGTACGTTTAAGCATAAAACAGTTTGAATATGTTCTAACAAATAAAAAAACACAATTTGGTCTTAACTTGATTGCAAATTTCCTCTCTGGGACCAATAAAATCTTAATATGGCATGAAATGCAAACGTGACATGTATCACACAGCCCTTTTGCTATGATTTTCTTTTACACTTACGTGTCATCTGTATCGATGGCCCCACCACAGGCGGCTCCTCCCTGGATAGACTCCATGGCTGTGGAGTACAAGGCTTTCTGCTGGGCCACCGGCCTCTTCTCATCACTGCCGCCCTGCGAACCCTCCATCTGCCTCTCTCTCTCAGCTTGGTCTATGTTGTGAACTCCAAGAAGCAGGCTATAGTCCATAATCTTAAAGCTTTCCAGCACCTGGGAAAAGAACAAAGACTGATGTAAGTGTGCGGTCACTGACAGACATATAAATCTTAGTGCCATACACACGACTCATGCACACATTAACAGAAAGTGGCAGTGCATACACCATCTTCCAAACATACATATGCTCTATAAATATAGGTGAGGTGGTAATTTACAAGACAAGCCCAGGCCTGCTACTAGACCAGACACCTTGTTAAACCTACTGCTTATAACAAAGCTCTGATTTATTGTGAGAGATCCTGGGACACTCTCATAAAAAGCCTTGCCTCCTTCTGCCTTTCCCTCTACCACCTCTCTCCAACTACTTTACAATCAGAGCTCCTCTTTTATTGATCAGGGCACTATAACTATCCTGTTTTTCCAACTCTTCTCTATTTGTTTTTGCAGACTTGATTCTTGCTCTTTACCTATGGTTTTCCCTTTGGGATGGTGAATTATTGAATCAATGCATCCTTCAGTCTGCTGTGCCTCTAATCCCCCCTTTGCTACTGGCTAACATTTCCTCTCTGTCTCAGGAGACTCTTCATTAGAGTGTTATATGGATCCTACTTCAGAATCAATATGCCATCTTCACCACCACCCATAAGTTTGTCCTCCCTCTGGCTCTCCTGTGTCTGGCCCAGTAGAAAGTGCAGCAAGTTAAGAGTCTTTATGTATTAACTGTACCATATTTTCTTCCTCTCCCCCCAGCTTTCTCACCAGGCAATCTCTCTGTAGAGTCTTAATCAATGCATTGTAAGTATCCTGGTCCAGAATAAGACCGTCCTGCAGGTCTTGCATGAAGTCCAGGTCTTTAAAAGTGGGCCTGGCCTTCTCCCTCTCCTTCTTGGATGCTCGTCTCTTGTAGGTGGATCCCTTCAGGTCGTACTTGAGGTGCATGCGAACCACGCGGGGCAGAACATTGTTCATAACCACCACACGGATGTTTTTCCCACCAGACTGGACACAGTAGAGGCCGAAAAACTTGGGCAGCAAAGTGCGAGGGTTTTGATTCAAGTTCTGGAGAGGAAGAGTACGAGAGAAAACAAAAGATCTTCTTTAAATTGGTTTCTACTGCAGTGACAAAAGGGCATAAAGCTGCAAAGAAATTGATTTGTGTGGGGAAATATTGGTAAACTCTACTATCATATTTACAAGCTTGAGGATTTATTTACAACTGGAGACAGGATACAGGACATTCTGACACTTTTGAGATTTTGAAACATAAAAAAAAATGTTTTTTTCATTCCATTGGACTTTTAAGGGATAGATATACATGAGAATAGCATACATTATGCATGCTCTGCAAACTGTTGATTTATTGACAATATGCAATTCTCACTGTACACACACTTTAGTTAAAGCTATCTGTCATGTGCATGAAGAGCAAACACAATACATTTTTTCCTCACAATATCAAGATATATCCAAGTCAAGCATAAACTGTGCCCCATTGCAAGAAAAAACTAAAATTTATATACACATAGTGTAGATTAATAATTTAAATAACACTTTTTATTGTATTTTACACAATCAAGAACTCACCCGTCTTTCACCAATCTGTGCTGAATATTTAGGTATTAGGTTATCGGGCTGGGTGCTCGGTCAAAACCTGATTTGACATTGGGAACTGAGCCAGCTCAGTCCCATTAGAGAAATGAGAGCACAGAGAGAAAGGGAAAGCTGTGGTTCAAGGTGTTCAGCAGTAGAAATGACGTGTAAAGAGTGACTTGGTGAAGGTGAATGACTTTCAGCTGAGAGAACCTGGTAGAGAATAGAAAGAGCATCCTGTGCCTTCAATGTAAAGAGAGAAGAGCAGTGGCAAGGCTACAACAACACCCAATGAGGGAGTGGAGAAAGAAAAGAGGACAAGAGAACAAATATGAGGAGGGAAAGAAAAAGGGTGGAATATACACAGTGTGACAGATAAAGTGAAGTAAATTGTTCTGTCACAGCAGCAGGGAGAGTGACAAGACATTAAAGTGTGATGGAGAAATACACTGAAAGGAGAGAACTGGTCGAAGTCAAGTGATCTGTAGTCTGCCCCGAGCCAGATTACTCAGCCAGTTCATTACCGTCTGTGGAAGACAACTTCTCTAGTGACTGCCTGCATGTTGTTTTAGCTGCAAATACAGATCAGCTTACTATATTTGTAAATCTACATTTTCCATGTTGCATGTTTTGTTGTTACGTTGTTCATTAAATGTTTACATTGTTGTTTCTGTGAATCTGTAAATCTGTGTACACGCACATTACTGTCTGTGCTTTTCATACTGTGTTTGCCTTGGCATGGGTTTAATCTCTCCATCTATGCTCCTTTCCTCAGTCCAACAGCTCTGACTTCAGGTTACAGCCATCCTACATGTACCTGAATCTCTCTACTTTCATTACACTGTTTTTAGACCAATTATACTTAAAGTAAGTGCCTCAGAGCACAGTCAAAATGATGGAAAAGTCAATGTGTTTAGCCTTTAATAACCCAAAACGATTAAATGAATTCCTGCTGCTCTCTTTAGGCCATGGCTGTCGGCACATGAATAAACACAAGACCCATGGCCGTGAACCTTGTGAGGCTGGATTAGTAGCATGTACATACATGGAACTGTTGCTGGTTGAGTTCATTCAGAATGAGCCTGCAAACTGGGAGGTACTGTTGGTGCACATCATGCTCTGTTAGGCTTAAGCACAGTACTGAAAATACACCAGCCTGTTTGTTATGAAACTGCATGGCCTAAGGTTTCAAATCTAGATGATAGAGCTGTTATGTTGGTTTTATATGAAAAGGACATCACGCTTGGAGGAGAAATGTCCAGGATGTTACATTTGAAAAACAGGAGTGGAATTATCTATCTGTTCAGTGGTCTCTTCACTCTAGTGTGTATACATTTATGAATGAGCAACATTTATTTTAAAATCCATGTTTGAATCATACCATGAAGGAACAATCACTTTGACTGCTGAGGTGGCAAAGCTCAGTAAAAAAATGACACAAGACTCAGTTTTACATATTAAAAAAAAACTCTGGTGGGTACACTGCTGAGATACATCTTCCTTACATTCACATTCATATGCTTTAACCAAACACACACAGTTTTTGCTTACCATATAGTATCCAGGCAGCAGTTTCTGTAAGAATTCAGCCTCCTTGTGCATCACAGTCTTGATGATAAACTCATCGTCCTTTGTGAGATAGAAGACCGAGCCACTCGCTCCAGGGTTAGACAGCTCAATGAGGGGCTCATTACATAGAGAGTACTGCAGGTATACACAGAGACACACACAGAAACATTGTTAATGATGAAAATTAGGAAAACATAAATCAAATTTCTTTAACCACAACGTTTAATATGAAAGCCTACATTCTGGTGTTATGTTTAACCTCCTTAATCCAAATAAAACTGTAGTTGTTTACATGTAGTTGATTAATAAATAGTACCATATTTGTGGAAATCAGCTGCACATAATCCAATCTAGATTGATGTTACATGTCTAAGATATTCTCCTGAGCAGGCAGACCTCTCTATCTCTTGCTATTAATTTAACAACAATAGAACAAATACAGACTTTTTCTCTTTTCCAAGAAACTTCTCTGTTCACATTCTACTGTAGCACACAAGTCTGATGTAAAAAGAAAAGATGAAATATAGGCAAGAATAATGAGAGTAAAATGGATACCCCACAGTAGCAGTGTGACAAAAAGAAAGAGATACAGTAGTGAACTAAAAAAGTGAAAGTGTAATGTAGTGTTCAGGGGGTATATTGGACAGCTGGTTTTCCTCTGTAGAAAATATGAATCAAACTGTTCTACAAGCAATCCATGTAAACAGCTTAGTCAAACAAACTTAATTAAATCGCACATATGCTTGTAGGCACATATAGGTGTAAATACACATTATGGCAGAATGAGAATTCTGGGAACAGACTGAAGATTGTTTTCGAGAGACAAATGGAAAAAGTGAGACAGCACAGTATATACTGTAGTAGAACATTACATTAATGCTTTACTTTTCAAACACCCTTTTCAGATGAGCCTGACACTTAATTTCTACACATTTCTGTCACATTCAAATACAGCTAAGACCATGATAGAGAGAACATATTCAAACTGGCAGGATAAAAATGTTTAAACAACTTTAAAGCTGATCAATTTTGTTCAGGAAATGTAAAGATGAAAATTGTATCTGTTAACACCAAAGTCCTGTTGTAAACATCTGTTACTGCAACACAAATAACTGCTGAATAAGATGCAGTGCATCTGACTAGGCCTTTGTACACTGAAACTAATGAATGAACTAGTCATCATGACTGCCTGTGCAGTAGTCAAAATCATGTGGCCTACAGGACAATACAGCTTCCTGCATGTTGGCAAGTTGCATTGTTGCTGATAGTTTGTTTCTCTGTTCTGGTCACAAATTACTTTGCAACAAGCCTATACAAAGTGGACAATTCACATAGAGTAGGTCTAGAGCTTCAGCGTTTAGAGAAGTAATTGATTATTGAATCAACAGAAGATGATGATGATGATGATGTGTAGGCATAGTGTCATGTCAAACTAAACTAAACTAAACTTTATATTATTAGCTGTTGGTTGAACAGAAAAATGTGTCTGGAAATGAAACCAACAGTTTGTTATTATTTTCTGTTTTTATCCAAATCAATAAAGAACTTAATCAGGAACTTTTTACTTTCAGTTTTAACTTCACTGTTGAGATGATGGCTGTCCATATTAAACAGCACCACAGTTCTAAAACGTGAGCTGAATGTATGAATAATAAAAAACAAAAATATTTGCTCTCTGCACTGTTGGGAGACTTTCCTGTGGTTTTTCCTAGGATCCCAAATGTTTTCTCTAGACCCTGCCAGACAGTCTTACAAACCCTCATGCTCAGTCCATAAACAGACCTCATTTTGTGCACAAAGTACACAGTCTCACCCATCGTTCAGGTTAGCGTTTTTTTCAACATGTTTTCCAACTCTGTGCAGGAATAACTGCATTTTGTGTGTTTAGAGAGCAGAAAGTACCCTTTTCAGATGTGAGGGGAAATTACTGTTGTTTTATTTTTCCATAAAAGAAAATGCAAGATATACTTTGTTTGTTTGTTTGTTTTAGGTCAGAAGCTAAAAACCAAAAACATTTCCTACAGACGGTCAGAGGAGCTACTGCATAAAGGCCCGACAGCTGCACAGAGCCAAGAAAAGATACTAAACCAGACACTGAAGGAACAAAGAAAACCAACAACATCAGCTGTCTGTGAACAACAGACCAAACCTGTTTACATCCCTGACTGTGAAGGGGTCAGAGTTCATTGAACACAGATTTTATAAAGATGCTCCAGATGACTTGTGTGGACACATGGTGATGAGACCACAGGCTGCCTGAGCTGGACAGCAGGGGAGCATGTAGGATGTGTTGTCACCATGTGGTTTGTGTATTGATGCATTACATATAAGTGCCCACTAAACACGAATAAACTCTGACTAAGCAGTGTTTGTATGTATATTCTGATAGACTGCTCAAGGAGAACAGTGAATCATGTGGCATTCAGGTCTTCCTTGCTGACGAGGAGAAACAAGTTGCAGATCTTCCTCTCATTTTCATCATTTTTTCTGTCCTTATTCTGCCTTATTCTTTCAGTCTTAGCTTTCAACCCACCTCCCATCCAGCATGACATATTTCTACTTCCCCATAAACCATTATTTGTTGCTCTCTGATCCTAGGTGACAAAGTTAAATCTGAGCTTTGGTGCTGCTGGCGTCAGTCAGCTGAATACATCTTTAGCTTTATTACTGTATTACTCTTGTTTCTTCCATCCATCCATCTTCTATACCGCTTAGTCCCCTTAGGGGTCACAGGTGCGCTAGAGCCTATGCCAGCAGTAATATGGGTGAGAGGCAGGGTACACCCTGGACAGGTCGCCAGTCCATCGCAGGGCCACATATAGACAAACAACCATTCACACTCACACCTACAGGCAATTTACAGTCCCCAGTTAACTGGGAGGATGCCAGAGTACCCGGACACACAGAAAGACCCAGGAATCGAACCCAGGACCTTCTTGCTGTGAGGCGACAGTGCTAACCACCGCCCCTTGTTACTTCCCTGGAACATATATAGTTCTGAGTAAAAATGCTAAGTCTTACCAGGTAGTCATCTGGCCTGATGCCAAACAGTTCTCTGAAGTAGCGGAACGCCACAGGAGCGTATGTTTTAAAGCGGAAGTCCGGGAAATGGTGGGCTGGAGTGAGGTTGCTGCCTTCGCTGGAGTAAAGAACAAAAGCACAAAAAATGAGGATATTTCTCTCCAGTGAACATCCAACAAGCAGGAACCAGAGGGTTTTCAAGAAATATTTATCTACTGTACAGACCTGGGGAAAAAGATACTCTCCACCACGTAGAAATCCTGCATCAACACATCTCTCTCAGGCTTCGAGCTCAGGTTGCCCACCGTGTAACCGATGCCCAGCTGGATGGCTCCTTTCAAAGCTGAGGATGTGGTCTGCAGAGGGGGTGAGGGAGACAGAGGGAGATAAAGTGAATACTTACACCTAATTTAACCCTGGCAAAAACCTTCATTGTGGTTTCTCCACTTTAATAAAGTGAAAGCGGGCCCAGTACAATCAACCCAACAATGTCAGCCAGACACACTACAAACAGATTATTCTGCCGCTTTGATGTAAATATTTATAAATAGCATTCCTTCATATTCAAAATGGACTCACAGATCTTTATCAACTCAGAAGCAGAAAATACAGAAAAGCACTGTGCTGTCTACAGTACCTTCTTATAAGTTGTCTCCCCTGATGCATCCACTCCTCTGTGACCAATCTTCTTTCCCTGACCATGCTGGCCTGAGGATGAGGGCATCTAATGATACGAGGAGAGAGATAGGGACTTGAGTTATGGGGACAAGAGGATTTGCATCTGTTCAATAATACTGAATATTTAGATATTAAAAGGCCGGGAAGTGACACAGCATGAATGCATGAGAGGGATTTCAAGTTTTGATGTTTTTCACTGACCAGACCTAGTGTTCGGAAGGAAAAAGAAAAAAATTGAAAATTGAAATCTGTGAAACTTACTTAATCAGACAAACCCAAACTGTGGAGAGCATGATTTCTGGTAGCACAGTTTGTAAAATGACAAAAACTGGTCTCTGGTATTAGTATTCCTGTTGCTACTGTAAGTCATGCTCACTGAGGTTTTTGGTTCAAATGGAAATTAAAGCAGAATTATAGGTCATTAGCAGACTCGAATTAAACAGTCCCGTTCTTCTAAATGTGTGCTTTAACATATAGCTGAAGCAGCAGATGGATGGGATTTACCAAATTAGGAGGATTAAGATAATCTGTGCCCAGTGTCTCGACTTGTCCGACGACACTTTCCTGTCCTGTACTGATATGTGTGGTGCTCTTCTTATAACTGCCATAACAGTTACTGAGAGAGATCATGTGTCGGACTAAAACTAAAGACTGAGCAGATAAATGTGGAGCATCAAAAAAGAACTAAGCAGCAGATGATCACAGAGACAGATGGCGACTCACCTCTGTGATGAAGGCTTTCTTAGCAGCAGAATCTAAGAGAGAGAAGAGAGACAGAGAGATGACTGGGTTAGTCATTGTAAGACAGAGAGGCTCCATTACTCAGCACCACTATGTTGCTCTCTGTGACAAAGACGAATCCCAAAGGGTAGACACAGCAGACCAACATTATGTAATAACAGTGTCAAATACAAGTAGGAGCCTGTCAGATAGAGGAACCGCAGGAAACTGTAATATCAGCTACAAGGACACTAAGTCCTTTTCAAAGCCTGATGTACATAGAACAAAAAAGGCCTTAGGTGTTTCACATCTACTCATGGTCAAAATGAAAACTAATCAAAATTACGTGTTATGTAGGTAGGTAGGTACCCTCTTATGGTGTTTTCTATGTGCTACACCAGGAATCTAAAAATGAAAATCTAATAAACCTCAGAGAGGTCTCAGGTCTGGTATGTTATGTTATGTTTGCAATGTTTAGTCTAAAAGGATGTGGGTAGTAGAGAAAAGCAACCAGGGCTGTTTCAGCAGGAAAAAAAGCATAATTATAAATGTACAGACTAAGATTCAGCATAATCATTGAGAAAAGGAGACAAGGGAGCAAAACAAAAGATGAGAGAGGTCTTCAGCAGAATGAGGTTGGTTAATTCCTTCTCTGTTATCACTGGAACCAATATCAGCTGCACAGTATGTGGAAATGATAAAGAAACAGCAAATTATGTTGTATAAGCAGCGCGCTTTTCCTGCTATGATGTCAAAAAGTCTGCTGTTAGAAAACACTGACATGTATCTTATCACTGAGCTGCATGACATTGAATAAACACTGTCTGGCTGTAATCTAACATTAAAACCTGTACAACATAATTCAGTGTGCTCCTCGGCAGCTGAGGCAGTAACAGCTAACCTACATAACCCTGTGTTGCTCAGGAGCGGGACAGCATCTTAAAGCTTGACACTGTGTCTGCAGCTGAATTGATAGCCAGGCTCTCTCTGTGCTATCTGCCTGCCTCGCGTGGATGCCCATGTGACTGAGCCACAGAATAGCCTGTTTGCCACCCCTCTTCCTGCTCTGTCTCTCCATCTCTCTCCCTGTCTTTTACACACACACACACACACACACACACATTCATAAGCCAAAGCGTGCCAAAGCAATCCCAGCAATGCTCTCTGCAACGTTCAGAGAATAAAATCTGAGGAATAAAACCTACTGGTGAGGGAACGTTTGCACTGCAGATAATTTAGGAGGAGGTGCTGCTTTTTATCATGTCTCATGACTGGCTGGCTATGTGTGTAGTTCTTTAACATCTCTTCAATATTCAATATGTGCGTGTATTTGGATTCGTTTGTGTGTGTATAACGTGTTTCTTGCA
>OMLM01007071.1:28783-52188 GCA_900302695.1 Helostoma temminkii | reverse complement strand
GTAACTATGAGAATGCACGTGACTGGCTGGCTATGTGTGTAGTTCTTTAACATCTCTTCAATATTCAATATGTGCGTGTATTTAGATTTGTTTGTGTGTGTATAACGTGTTTCTTGCAGTCTCCTCCTTTCCACATTCCTTCACCTGTCAAGAGTGTGTATGCATGTGCAGGTGTGTGACTGGAGGTGTGAGTGTGTGGCTTGCTGACACTACAGGTTTAAAGGCAGTGTGTGTGTTTGTGTGTAGATACTGAACATGTGTGTACACGCCTGTCTCTCTCTCTTTCTCTGTTCATCTCAGAAACAACTACAACTGTACAGTTTAACCGGTAACACACTCTTCTGCTTAGTTATACTCATTTGTAAGCTACAAACCCACTGTATACTATATGAAGGATTACAGGGGTACTGCAGCTGTCACTGGGCAAGAGGCAGGGTACACTACAGACTGAGGTTGACAGGGCTACCTTCAACATCCCCAATTAAATTTTAGGTACATGTGAGGCCGTTTCATTCTGACTGAATCTGAAAACCACCGATAATCACATCTTATATTCAAATCATCACTGCATGAATTGAATGAATCTATTTTCATTTGTTCTCACCAAAATGAAGTAGACCCAGATGAGAATGTCATAATTATAAATAAATAAAATTATGGGAGGACAGAGATGTATGTCTGAAAGCTCCAGTAAGTGCAACACAGAACTACATTCGCCCTTAAAAATGTTAATGCCAGAATGAAATGTAATTACATTACGGCTACACAATGAAGTGTCACAGTCATGATGCCCTACAGATATTAAGAATGATATAATAACAGCGACATAAAGATGATGAGAGTACATTATAGTGAATAGAAGAGGAAAAGGTTATTATGGAAGCATGATGGACAAGCAACACATCTGCGACCCTGTTTTCCTATTAAGACAAAACACGATATTACAGCTGCTGCTGAGTCAGACGTGATAACATGCTATCGGTGTTAACATCCCTCCTTTTACTTTTAACAGGTACACATGTAATTCCACCCATGACAATGTTAAGAGGATGCAAAACAAACAAACGAGGAAAATAGCTCGTGGGCTTCAGGGGATGGAACAACAAATAAACCCATCCAAATAAATAGCTTTAGCTGAGGCTGTTGTGCTGTGTGTTGGTTTAATGGCCCTCTCTTTACAGCCCTTAAGAGAGAGGTCCATTACTGGCTGGTGACAGTCATGGGAGGCGAAGTGAGACGATGGCTTATTTATATTTTTTTACACACAAACCCACTGTCTGATGCAGGAATGTGATCACATGATAATTCTGCAGTAGCTTAATCCCTTGCTGTGTCTGCAAACATTAGCCTGTTCTGAGGATCCTGAAAAGGGGACGTCTTCACATGCCTTAACAACAGTACTTGAACGTAATGTTTACAGAAAGAGGATTTTCTACTAATTCAACAGAAAAATTCACACAATGCAAAACATCATGCTGGTAACCCTATGTGGTCTATTTACAATAAATATATAAGAAAGGTTTACTCCATATATGCTTCAGTCTCCTTTTCCCTCTGGCATTAACAGCCAATACTGATACACCAGTGCTCTCTTTGTTTTTCAAATCTGAAAGTATCTCACTGCATTCAATCTTTAAAGCGATATCAGGCTGTAACTATACAGAAGAGCGTATATGCCTGTATGATTTGAACATACAGCTGATTAGATCACTAAATTATGAACGTAAAAGAGTATACCCTGCACTGAAGATGTTACATGGACTGTGTAAGCCTTTTCAGTAATCAGTACTTGTACACGTAAGGTCAGTGCTTTGACACTCCTGTTCATTAAAATTGTGACAGAACTTTCAAAAGTGTACTAAACATTTAATGCCTACTGGCCGATTATATATGCAATTACAGTCAAATGATCTCTTTGTCTTCGACACAAACAGGCAAATAAAAAGTCTCTTCAAGCTCTCTCACTTACAACAGGCATAAGAAAGGAGAAAAAAAAAGAGACTGATGACATATACACATGCGCAAAAATGCAGGGAAGCTGTAGTCAACAAACATGGTGGTAGGGTGTGGAGGGCACAGACAACAACTGGGAAAGCCCTCTGTTTAAATGTTTATTATGTGTTCATTATGTTCATTAAAGTAAGAACTTACCCAGCAGTACCACAATAAAAATAAAATATGTAGTGAGACTCAACTCGCACTTGCTTTAATCTTTTGTGACACTGTAACTGTCCCAGTGAAAAACTCAACACCTTTTCTATACTAAAAGATCCACTAATGGATTCAAAAGGATTCATATCCAACATGGATCCAACCAGATTTGGATTTGATTAATCTCTCCATCTCTCTATCTCTGCTCCAGTTCTAAATGATTTATGGTGGACTTTTCAATATTTATGTCTCTCTTCCATAAAAATCTTTCATGTTAATGTGAGAACTGCTAAGACACTGAGCTGTTTTAATAACCTGTGTAAATAACCTACAGTAAATATATTAAAATGACCTGTGTGTTTACACAAACACATGCACATTTTTTTTTCTGCTTCTTGTTTCCATGGTTCCTCAATCGAGGTCAAGCTGCATTTTTATGACTAAGGCACGTGTGCCTGGAATCAACAGACAGATGCTGCCTTTCACATGTCCTCTCACACTGCAGTGAAATAGGGCATTAGCACAGCCACATAGCAATATATGATGCCATTCACTGATACATACAGTACGCGCAAAAAATACCGAAACCATAACAAACTAAACAGAAACATCCTTTGTCAGAACACAAACCACAAACAGAATTATGCAATAAATTAAGAGAGAAGAGCTTGATAAAACTGTCAACAGCATTGCTGTTGTTTCATTTCACTGTCTCCACTGCGTCTGTAAATAAATAACAATTTGGGTTTGTCAACTAATTGTTAACACTGTATACAGTGGGCAGCATTGATATGTGTTACTAACAGCAGTGTTTGGGCTGTATGGGATCAATACTGGGATTCCCTGAGGATGAGCTAAGTAAGAGGCAGTCTCTGAGATGATTGTTTGTTATCTTGGCAGAGGCTAAGTGATGGTGCTCCAACTATTGACTGGCTCTTTCATTCATTCCATTTTGTGGTGTCAAAGAGCAATTGGCCTGACCTATAAGAAGCCAAAATCCATAACTCTGTCAGATTTTAAAGAGCACAAAGAGCATCCAACTTAATACAAAGTGGAGTAAAGTCAGTCAGTTCTTGTAAGCGACACTGTGGGATTGTAACATTAACTCTGACAACAGCGTGAGGACAGAATCATTTGTTCTCTCCTGTCCAGGCTGCAGCAGAGGTCCAGACAGACAAAGGTGCCTCGAGGCGCCTCCTTTTTTTAGAATGTTAATTTATGGTTAAACTCAGCCTCAGTCACTCGTACTCAGGAGAGTTATGCAACTATGAGGGCTGCTGTTTAGACTGAATACAAAGCAATGCTAAACAAGAGGTATCAGGCCATTTCATCTCTGAGCCCTTGATCCTGCTAACCAGTGGGCAGTGTATTTTTCCATGTGGTACCCTCATCCTGTGTCTGGCCACAGCCCAGAGTAAAAAGGTAAAAGGTCTAAAAGTATGTTTGGATGCAAGTAGTGCTGTCAATCTTAAGTCTTAAATTATTTTCAGCATCTTTCTTCTTCTGTGTCTCTTGTCTGAGTCAAACACCTTGACATTTCGACAGCTCTGTCAGAGGATGTACCCACTGTTATAGTTTCCTTTTAACACGACCTGATGTTCAGCAGTCTAATCTTTTCATCAGTAAGGAAAAACAAATGAAGCTTTCAGTTCAGCCACATACTGTACATGATGAATAGTTATACTGTTTTTCACACTCTTGACAAGAGTTAGATATGATCAAAACCATCAAGCCTACCAGCATCTCTAAATATTCCTTCATTGTTTTCTGTGTACAGACTAAACAAAGATACAACACAATTTCAGTCGAAGGAATCACAAATTCACAAAAAAAGCTAACATGCATATAAACATACTCCCAACTGATTATTCCTCCTTGATTAGTGCAGAGCTACTTGGGAGGTGACAATATTATATAGGAGTCATCAGCTTCCCAGCACTAAGCAGAATAATAACCAATCAATAACACCGGCTTCTTGCAGACTACAGCAGGAAGTATTGAACCCTAAACACCTTAACATGACTTAAACAGGCACGATGCTGCTGGTGCACATCCTTAAAACAGATTTCCCCCCAGCATCGCTCTTAACCGCTGAACAAAGCTGAGTGCACAGAGATGGAAAGCCGCTCATCCGATGTCAGTGCATAGTGAATGTGTGGAGGGAGCAGGAGCTGGAGGAGACAGCTTTTCACCATGCCAAGTCATCCATTATGATCAATAGCATCAGCCAAGCAAGCAGGCTTAATAAAAAACCTTCAGCTGGATTTTAAAATCCTCCCTTTCAGACATTTAGCTTGGAGCTAGATGATAAGCAAAGCACAACAGACTCTGCATAGAGGAAAACAGTTGCTCAGTCCAATTATAGGGAACCTCGCTTTACTCAGAGAACCCTCAAACTTTAAGCCTGCAACTTTATAGATTATTATATACTGAAAAAACGTTCATCACACTCTCTTATTTTGTTTTGTGTAACAAACTGTCCAAATGTCCACGATATTATAACAGCCTGTTTGGTGGCTGTCCTCTAATGCATACATGTGTTATTAAGCACTGAACCCTAAGAAACTGTCCAAACACATGACACTCACCTGAAAACATGACAAACAGACACACTCACTCCAGCTGACCGAGCTTCGACTGTGGTTCGCCCAGTCAAAACTTGAAACCTCTGAGGTTTGGTGAGTGTCACACAGGCAGACAGCAGCGTGCAAAGCTGGCCAAGTCATAGCCACTATTACCTTATGTCCAATCAAACCCATTCTCTCCAGCCTATCAGGACACTAGTGCAAGGACAAGTGGAAGTTGAGACTCATCTGTTTTTCTGAGTTGCTGGCAATCTGTAACATAAAGTTTAGGCTCTGCCTATTTAGTAAATCAGTAAAACTTTCTGATGGTGAAAGGCTGGCAAAGTAATATTCAGATAAAAACGTAAACATCATTAAAATGCATCCACCAAATCCATTTATCGAACGTTGAATGAGAAGTGGCTGAAATGAGAGAGTTACTGACAGCAGCTAATTTCACCAACGACAGTTACAGCTTCATTTCACACTGATCAGACTAATGGAACAGGTGGATATCAAAAGGTAATTTTTTCTCCCACAGGCCTCAGTGCTTACTATACTTTGAAATGGAAATTCAAAGTGCAGTGATGCAGAGTGGGGTGTCCTTAATGAAGAGAGAGTCTGGTGATAATAGCTTGTATGTACACAGACCACAGGGACACAAACATGTATATACATCACAGTAACTCTTAAAACAGCAGCTCCTGTGGTAAATGCAGATGAGTTTTTCTGAGAAAGTAATTCCTTTAAATAGTGTGAGTCAGCACACACTGACTGTGGACCGAGTCAGTAAAAACATGTATCAGGAGAAGAGTTATAGCATTTCATATTTCTATATTTACAGTTTCAGTTAACAGTTTCTCCTGTGCACTGGCTGGTGGAAATGTTGCCAAAAGTGTCTCTTGCCTGTATTTCCTAAGGGAAGTTTTGCTGCTCCGGGTGTGACTGGCAGGTTTCAGTAGCAGCACCCTGCTCTCTGGGCAAATCTAAAAACAGCTCAGGCCTCCTGGCTAAATAACACACACACTGAAAACTCTTATGCAATATCAGTATGTTTTTCATTACTGAGCTCTCAGATCAAGACCGAGCTTTGTTATGCTTGCAGATTCTTAAGATGCACCCAAAGAGGTCAGCCATGATAAAAAAAAGTCCTTTTATGGACTAAGAAGAAGAGGAGAGGAGAGGAGAGGAGAGGAGAGGAGAAGAGGAGAGGAGAAGAGGAGGAAGTTAATACAAATAAACAGCGTGGTGATCAGCCTGAGCTGCTGTGTTATTGCAGCTCTTCTACCATTTGCGATTAGAAGTAGAATTAAATCTTCTCTAACTACAGAATTAAATAGTTGCAGAAGTTGTAGGTCACTTCCAATCTTGCTTAGAAAAACTAACACACTACCATGTCTGCTGCTTTAATGACGCTTCAGAGCTGAAACACATAAAATCAATTTGTCTCAATCAAGTAGACAGTATGGACTTGCAAGACCTGCATACTATAGACTCCTTTACTGCCAACGTCACGATTACATCACAGTGTTTATTGACTGTACAGGAGTCCATTACATAGTTGTTTTTCCTCTGAACTCATACCTGTTACACATGTATCACATTAGCTAAAGCTGTTGACTCATCAGAATACTCTCTCTGACAACCACTACTTAAATATAACAATGACCAAAGCTGCTATAATGACTTAAGCACATACTTGTCTCGTGTTATCATCTTTATACTCTTTTATACTACACACTCCTTAGACACAGTAATGTTAGACATGTGACACCACTCAAACCACCTCTGCAGGCTGTCATCTAAACATAGAGGCAGAGTAATCTGGCACTGCAGCCTCAGGTATATGGTTAGTTGCTGCCTCTGTCTCTTATGAACAGTGTGAGGCTGCACTGCCTGTGGTGTCAAAGACACTGTCAGAGAAGACATCAACCCTGGTCTTTTGTGAAGGAACAAGGAACAATGCAGGAAAAAAGATGCTGGTGCAGAAAATGAGTCTTCTTGTCAGGGCTGCCAAGAGAAGTCACAACATGGAGGAAACAGAAAGGTGTCTGTGAAGAGTGAGGAAACTATTTTCTCCCTTCAAAGTAATAATCACACATTGCTAAGGCAATTGCTGAGCTAAGGCAAATTTGTACCGAACCTTTCTTTCAGTTTGTGTTCACAGCTTGCATGTAATTAGTATATTCGAAAACAGTAATTACACTTTTAGTGCATACTGGAGTGTAGCTTTAAAACACAATTATATGATTAAAAGTGTGTGGCACACAAGCAAAAAAAAATGTAACATTGATTTAGATGCAACAAAATGCTGAGTAACAAATGTTATTACCAATTATTAAATTATTACATATTATTACATATTATTGCATAATAAAAATAACTCTAATTTCTAGAAAGACTTGTAACAGTGAAGCAGAGTGAACAGTACAAACTATACTGTCCACCACATATATAGTTTCTTTATGTTAAAGGCTTCAACCTACTAAAATGAAATCTACAGCATGTGAATGTGAAAAATAATTTGATTGACTCAAAATGCATGATGCTTTTTGGCCTATCATTAGCGAAAGCCAGTGTAAAAACATTCAGTTGGCAGCTTCTCACTTTTAGCCAACACAGACCACTGCACTTACTGGTTATAATGACAAGTGTTGCCTGCAGCAGGTTGTTTCGGCTCTCATTAACACTAATTCGGAGAGTAACTTGGTTAGAGTGCTCTGTAATCTGTAGCTGGTTTCTGTGGCCAAAGAGTGTTTATGACAGCAGATGCTCCAATCTGTAACACTGCTGCACAACCTTATGTGAACCCAATGATACTGCAGTCCAAGAAAATCTGTGCGATATATCTACACTTCAAAGTGTCGTGTCATAAGTCAAATGTTTGGAGTTAGACATGGAGAAAGCAGCCTAAGTTGTTTAACTCTTGTCTATTCTATGTCTTAATTGCAAATTCAGCATCACACAAAACAGAAGTAGAGCACTGCTTACTCCAGGTTCAGAAAGACCCACTAGCCCTATGCTGTTTGATGAATGAATACATTTCTTCACTGCTGAGACCATTAAATATCCATAAACCCTCTGGCATTTGGATCTTCTCTTGTGTAAGGCTGGAAAATAACTGACAGATTAAACATTTTATTCTAAATCTGCTGTCAGAAATTCAGGTTTATTCGCATGAAAGTAGAACATTTAGTGAAAAGGTATAAAACGATAATTCAAGTTTAGGTTCAACAGAGATTTTTTTTTCCACTTTAAACATGACAGCTCTACTAATTTTATTATTAATACACATAATTTTAATATTTAAAGAATTTTATTAAAAGAAAAAAATTGGTCTCGATTGTTGAATTACATAAAAGAAATATGAGCTTTAACGCTCGGTTGTTGGTTCATCTGCTTTCAAATATAGCTGCAGATTAACTCAGCATCCACAGAATGGGATGTAGGGTACAGACAGTACAGGTCACCAGTGTGTTGGAGACAAACACATTCACATTTATAGGCATTTTAGAATTTAAACTTCCAAAATTTATGCTAAAATATTTTTGGATAACTGAACAAAGCACAGAAAGAACAAACACAGTAACAGGATAAACGCGTAAAACTGACTCCATCTGAATGACTGAACTGAAGATGCTCTTTCTGTGTGTAGCTTCCTTCACTGGTACCACTGCAGTTACAGTATCCTCAAGGTACCTGCACCAGCTCTGCATATTTCCAGCTTCACTGATACTGGGTCACTACCTGACCTTGCTTCTAATTTTCTGAGAACCAGAATAGGTGCAATTACTGAAATCCCAAGCAGGTGCCACTCGAATGCTTTCTTGGTTGAAAATAATCACCAGTAATTTTATGTGGGTGGTTCAGATATGTTTGAAAGCTTTGTACTCCTGTCTGACAGTGCTCATGCTCCAGTTGCCGATTATGAAATGATAATAGCTTGCACAGTGGGCACAGCAACTCCCTTAATTGAAAACAGCAGGTCTTCGCTATATTTTAGAGGTAAGCCAGTGCAGTATGACACTACAGCGAAGCAAGTGTAAAACAAGTGTGAGCAAGAGCCTCATCCAGCAGCACAAAAAAGCCTTTTACAGCTGAATATTCACTACAACAGAAGAAAGTCCAGCCTGAAATTCTTTTTATGTTTTTCCTCCCTGTTCCATGTCCTCCATTTACTCTGTCCATAACTAATCCTCCCAGCAGGTATCATACAGGGAAAAAAATCCTTGGCCAAGGCAAGCGCAAGGACAGATAACAGCAAACACAACGCTCCTGCCTCGCTTGGTCTGTTTAAAATAGCTACTGTGGCACACATCCCCCACTTGCAAGACAAAATCGGCAGAATGTAAGACGTAACTGAACTGCGTCATCGTCTACGTTAAATAATATGACATCAAATAACCTGGCAGAGGGTCAAAATCTTATACAAGCTCTGTGATGCTGGATAGGGAAACCAAGAGAGAGGGAGACCTTGTAGAAGGACTAAGGAGCAAGCAGATGGATGGTAAATTCCACAGGAGCCAAACATTTTTTGTGCTTCTGTCAGCAATTCTGTCAGGTCATGCCAAAAGCAGAAAGGAGAGATAAACAGAGATGGGGAGGAATGAACGGCAGTGACAAATGAGTGGCCGAGTCAGGGGAAACTCTCACAGACTCCCCTGTGAGAAAGTAGATGAATTTTAGCTTGGGAGTAAGGAGAGGAAAGGAGAGGAGAGGAGGTAGACAAATAAGACCAGGTTGAAGGTGGAGAGGAGTTGAGTACGAGTGTGGGAAGAAGATAAGTGAGATTAATGCTGTCGTGCTGACAGGAGACTATAAGGACAAATTACGCTGGCCTGAGGATGAGGCGCTTTGAATGATAATAAATGCTCAGGCAACTATTTAACAGCCAGCTGTGACACCCACACAGCATAGTATTCACACATTCAGATGTTGAACAGCACAGTCTGCAATTATACACAGCGTCTGACATTAACCGAGCTCTCATGTTGAGCACTTTAATGCCTCTTACGAAAAATTTTTTGCATCAACTCGAGCCAATGAGACTGAAAAGACACGTTTGTAGCTGACACTTCCATTCATTGCTAATGTCCAGTGCCAATATCACGTTGTCATTACTGTCATAACACGCATCTCTTGTTCAAACACATTGATGTAATGCAGCATTGAGGTCTGATCTGAGCCTGCTGCAAGAAGAGGGTACGTGTAGCTTTACCTGTAAAAGCTTTGTAAGAGAGGAAACACATAATATAAGACAGACAAGTTAAATGTCGGTGTCCCCCCATAACAGTGAAACATGCTCAGACAGAATCATGCAGGGAAGGCTAATTAATTCTTACAGTGATAGAAACTATGATAGAGTAAGCAGTGTCTGATAATATTACTAGCTTGGAGCTGATGTGTTTGCACATTCATTGCTGTTGATATAAATTTGCATTATATAACTGTAATGCTAATTCATATATTATAATATATTATAAAGTCTGTGATGTTCTGTGTATTTTACTAACTCAACTCAACATATGACGTGTTGCTAGACACCAGTTAGACTGGTTTATTAGGGGATAGCTCAAATACTGAATGCTAAATGTTGAGTTAACACTAACCCAGCATACAGCATTAGCTGGTCTCATTCTCAACTCATTCAGACATGAATAAAGCTGAGTCATGTGGGGTAACACAAGGATCCAGATGGTTGTGTGTCTTTCATGTCTCTTCTCTATCTTACATAATGGCTACAAGTCACTCACACTGTAAATACTCTTGCATGCACTGTTTCTTTTATGAACACGTTCTGTTGCTTGCCCAGCAAATCATACTAAATACATTTGGAAGGGCAGAGCTGCACTCAATAATGCATCTGCACGTTCAGCCTCTCTCCCTCCCTGCAGTGAAGCTGCTGTTTCCTATTGCATGTGAAGCTGCACAGACCGAACAGCACACACTCATGAAATTACCCTGGGTGTTGAGACACGCGCCAGCAAGCATGCTAGAAAAAAGCATCTGCAGCCAAAGGCGCCCCACTTCCATTTTCACCCTCTGATACAACTATGCGTGGTGAGTGGCTCTCACCAGACCACGCTTTGATTCGTGAGCCTGCGCCGTATGGAGGTACTGAGCTCTAGTGAAAGTCAGAGCTTCTCACCAGGGGCAGTAAAAGAGTGCAAAGAGAAGGACTGGCAGCTGTTAGACCCAACATACAGCACGTTAGAGAAACACTTTACAGACATATCCCAATACCTAAGTATACTTAAAGGACCCAACTAGGCATAAATAATGTGTCATTTACACCTTAGTACCAGTACCAGTTAGTAACAGTCTCTATGTTGGTGATGTGTTTTAATATGATGATTAACTGCAGCTTGCAAATGCTGCAGATACAGTTTAGAGACATGCCATTTATATTGCTATAATTTATACATTATGGTGAAGTCTGTATCTGTCTTCATCCATATGCATGTATAACCTCTATTTTATATAAAATATATAACTATAAATTAAATATATACACAGAAAATAACTGTACACGTGACTGAACTTCATGATGTTCATGAATTCTAATGAGACTTGGTCACGTTCGCTCCTTACAAGGAAATCTTGGCATAAAAACATGGAGAACACCTGATTTTTAAAAAACATGACTAATATTACACTAAGCGACAGCAGTCACAGTCAGAGAAGGCAGTCACTGCAATTTATTTTATTCTGAGATAGCTTGCTAACTTAGCTGGATTTTTTTCTGTGCCATGAGGTGAAAACAGTGGCTGCTGAAACTAGTGTTTAGGTGTTTAGTTCTTCAGTCATCCAGGTCGTGGTTATCCCAGAGCTTCTGTTAAGTAGCAGCTGGACTTATTTCTTGGTTCTTGAGGTGAAACGCCAAAACGTACTGAACAGGACATTTTGCAGTGGAACAATAAACTAACTATATATATCTCAATAACAGTACCGATATGTATGGCTAATTTGTCGTTTGTTGTTATCATAAAATAATTACATCCTCTATATATCATTGCTTCATTTTTTTCACAAACAACATTTTTCCATGTGGCAGTAAAGCACATGTGTAAACAATGACATTAATAACAGCTCAGTTCATTCAGATCCTGGTACTGTTCATACATACACACATACATCTTGCCCTTGTTAATTATATCAGTAACACTATGTTTCACCCAGTATAACAAATCATATGTGTACATTTGTTCCAAAAACCTGGATTTACTGGATGCAGCAAATCCCAAGATGGTCAAAGTGTGAAACTAGATTTAGGCTTTAAATGTTTAATTTTGACAGTGGTGGTAATTATGGCATCTAAAGCTGAAAAGAGCCCAAGAAAAATACCTTAACAGTCAGTTCTGTCTTTAAGGAGAGGTGAAGAGATACTGTGGTCAGAAACCTTGGTTACACCTCTGGTTATTCCTACTACAGGTAATTAGAAATATTTACACTAGCACCAGGCGTTTTTCTCTTGCAGACTCCACTGGACATGTTTGTTGTGTTACTGACTCCTCACGACTGCACCATGAACACAAGGTCGCAGTGTGGACCAGAACCGCAGATGTTACCGACTCACCTGCTCCCTCATCCGTGCAGCTAACTAGCTGCTAGCATAGCTACCAGATCCATGTTAGCGAAGATGAGTCGGGACTTTTGGACACAGCAGTAGGATCAGACACTCACATATGGAAATAGATGTGGGCGACAATTACATCGACATTCAGACAGAAAGGCTGTGTTTGACAGGTGACACCGTACCTATGTCTGCGTCCATCCCGTAGCTAACCCCGACCACCGTGTCCGCATCATCGGATGCTGCGGCCACGGAAAGTGGGCTCCCGTCCCTGGCCTCCGACAGCCCGACCGCTCCCTCGGCTGCAGCTTCCATTCAGCCTCCCGGAGGAAAAACAGGCAAAGCTCCGAATGAAAGACCCGCAGCGACGGTGCGATCCCGGTGTGAGGAAGGAGGAGGGTGTTGCCTGGTGTGTGACGACGATCAAACGGAGAAACGTGTAACAGATATCCGTGACGGTGCCTTCATCTGTACGGTGTCCCCTCACTACGGCGGCACTCGGTCCTCTCGGCTCGACTACACCGCACTTGATGCTACTACGGCGCCGCTGCTGCCTGGTTTTGTGCCGCTGAGCGCACACTGTGGCTCCCTCTGTCTGCTGCACACCGAACTGCAGCAGCAGCTCAGACTCCGGGTACCATGCAGAAGTGACTGCATCAACACCTGCGTTCATTTCAAAATGAGTTGTCTGAGGAATAGAAAGCAATGTGTGCTATAACATCAGCGTTATAAGGGTTCGTTTAAATGGCGCTAGCCGGTGGTTTGAGACCTGACAGCCCAGTCAGAATCACGAAATGTATTATATTTTACAAAATAAAGCAAACACCCTTTTAAGAATACCAGCTTTGACATTTTGATCCTTATTAAAACATATAATTGGTGCACATGCAGTAGGATAATACAGAAAGTGTTTCTGTCAAAGCAGGAGGTGTTCGTCCTTAAAGTGATTGTTCACCTACAAAGGTGATACAATCAAACAGATGTTTAAGGCTTTGTACAAAAAATACTTTACTGTGTCTGTGGGCTCAAACCTGTCCTAGCCACTGTTGATATTTCTATAGTACTATATTAAAATTGTGTAGTATTTCACAAAACAAAAACACAAAGATGAGAATCATTATCTTGTGACACCTTGTAGGGTCTCACACCACATGTTGGGAACCAGTGATCCAAAGTTTCAAAATCAATGTTCTGTGAGCTTCACTGTATATGCAATTATAGTGTGTATGAGATAAATGAATCACACATTAAATTAATCAACCATCTCAATTTCAATATTTACAAGTAATATTGCAAGTAATCTACAAAAAGTCATTGTTATGCCTGTCGTCCAAGTACTGAGTTGCCTTAGTCTGAAATCAGTGATAAATATAAACAATTCTTATATTTTTTTTCCTCAGAATGACAAAGTGCAAAGTTTCATTTTAAGCTCTAGTGCTCACTTGTGTGAATTCACACTCAAACATTCTCATTTTTCAGTATGGCAGAAATGGATTTGCTGTCACTTTTGGCCAAGTCCATTGCAGAAAATGAAAGATCACTGCGCACATGAATAGTTCCAGAGAAAAGAGCAACATACATTTATTCTACAAGCAAAACCAATATTTACACTTGATGAAAATGCCCATGTTTTATTGGCAGACAATTAACAGTACAAGAAGATCATTAGAACAAAATCTTAATATATTTTGTTACAAAAAATGCTGCACATTAATTTAAACTATAATTGTAAATGGTGTATTAAAGGACCCTTTCTCTTCTCTCCAGAGAAACAACTGAATATAATCGTAATAATCTCCCAGGAGGTTTGCACGCCATTTTCATCAGGTCTGCTCTGTCTGCTGTGCAGATTTTTGAACAGACCGTCACTCGTCTGGGATGGATCATAATTATGTCCACTGTTGCTTAGAGAGACAGAGAAAGGCAGGAGAAGACCAGTGGAAAGACAAAATAAGTAAATGAGGTATCAGTCATCCATTATGTGATTAAAGGTATTTGGGAAGATCCTTCTCCACCACCTAAAATAAAAGCAAGAGTAGAAGTTAACATCTTTTACAAGTCCTGCAACAGTAGCTTTGTCCTCAGTGTCAGTAGACAAATAATATGCAGGCACATATGAAAGATGAAAATAAAAGGACAGTGTACCACAGTCAAGCTGCTTATTCACTATTGTATTTGTAGTAATGTAGTAATATATAAGATGTTTGCACATACACTTGGGTTATCCAGGGGTCCGTATCGCTTCACCACCTGACCCTCTCTGTTAATCAAAAACTGGAGAGGAAGGAAACATCTACGTTATTATCTAAAACAAATTGTTTTACTTTTTATACAATAAAACAAGCACGAAGACCTTTTACATGCTTTTTCCAATGTCTATCTCATGATATGGTTTTAACTATTTTGTGAAGACACTAGGAAAAACACCATGAGCTTGTTCAGCTACACGATGCTAGTTCCCCACTAAACATAAACTACAGTGCAATAATAGACGATCAATTGTTTACTCTGGCGATGCCCAAATATAACTCATAACTAATAAATTATATTTACCTTTGTGAAATTCCACTTGATACTACTGCAGGAGAGAAAATGGATGACATATTAAAAATAATTCATTATATTTATCATATATATGCCAGTTTGTGGCTATGCTTCACAACATTACAGAATCAATATACCCAATATTTCATAATAAGACAAATACCACATTGTCTCTTCTGCCCTGTGAGTCTTTCATTTTTTTTACCACTTACTTTCCCAGGAAACCTCTGCCGTTGGGCTGCTCCTTCAGCCACTTCCACAGAGGGTGAGCGCTGTCCCCGTTCACGTCGATCTTACTGAACATGTCAAAATGGGCATTGTAAGATTGAGCAAACTGCTTGATCTGAGCCTCGTTGCCTGGTTCCTATAGTAAAACAAGAGAGAAATTACAGAACATCTCATGTGTAATGATGTAGAGCTCATAAGTGCCTTTCTAATATAAAAAAATATGAATAAACTAATATTAATTAAATATTACATTATTTGCTATGTCTATCTGTTTTCCTAAAAAAATCACTTCTATGTTAAGAATAAGTCAGACCATCCACAGTCTGTTCTGTATTTTGACCTTGTTGATTCATTTTATTTACATACAGTGGAATTTGTAGATTACAATCTCAGGCCTGTGCTAGCGTGGACCCTCAATAAGACACAGTTTGTATACCTGGTTCCCAAACTGGTTAGAAGGGAAGGCAAGAATGTGTAAACCTCTCTCAGCGTACTTGGCGTGCATCTCCGCAAACTGAGAGTAGTTTACTGGGGTTTTGCTTCATTTAGAAGCAACGTTGGTGATGATGACAACGTCCCCCCTGAAAATACAAGGAGACATATCCATAACGGTTTAGTAATAATTGTGCGTGTTAGAAATGGGATGGTGCAGCAGATTTTGACTTCAAGACAGATTTACCTGTATTTTTCCAGGGAAACCACATTGCCATCAATATCTCTTGCTGAGAAGTCATAAATAGATGTGGCCGTCTGCCATTCCTCTGTCTGAGCAGACTTTTAGAAGAAAGAGTGGTAAAAAATAAATCAATAAATAAAGCTGAATGACAAGAGATCACTTTCAAACTGCACAATCAGACAATGTCGTACACATCAATAGTCACACTTCTATTCTGCAATATAAGTGTTAAATAACAACAAATATGTTCCACTTGAACCCCCACAAATAATAACAGACATTTCCCCTGAAACACAGCTTTAAATGTCAAAGTACTGAGATGAGAGAAATAAAGGAAATATGCCAAATATAAAAAAAAGACTGAAACCCACAAAGAGCACGTTATACTTCTATCATCTGTAAGATCTTATTACCATTTATAATTAATAAAAGTAACCAATAAAAATTATTATTATTCAAATCTCACATTTCCCTGCAACATAACTCATTGCTTCAGCTATAATGTCAGATTCTCTTACCACGGTCTGCAGCAGAACAGAGAAAAGGACAGTGGACCCTATCAGGCGCATGACTGCCCTTCAGTAAGGTCCTCTGAAGGCAGAGCAATCAAATCTCTAAACCCTTCAGTGGCTTCAGCTACACTCTCTGTGCTAAACCACAGTCCCACTACTGACAGAGCTCACGTTCCAGTGTCTTCAAATAAAGAAACCTGGGTGATCATTAACAGCACTGATAGTCTTAATTATCCAACAGTTAAATCCACATCAGACATGCATGTGAACTGTAGTCCACAGTTCACGACATTATCACACACTCTTATAAAAGCAAAAAGAGAACTATGTGAGGTGGAGCTCCATGTGGCCAGGGCAAAGAGCAGCAATCTGAAGAAATACATAAGTTCATTATGCAATGTGCTTAATATCTGAAAACATACTGTTATATCAGCAAGTCAGCATTAAAATTAGCATACATAACATACTAAATCTCTGACATAAAAATGGCTGAGCAGAAACATAATCATAATCTGGTGAAACAAATTAGTTATTTTATTTTATTAAATAAAATTAGAGTACTAGTAATAAAAATTTGTGCCTTTCAATATATCAAAACCACAGTGCAGCCACAGAAGTGGTGCTGATATGGGACAAAGTATTACACAACAAAGTAAGTGATTGGGCAGCAGATTAACAGATTAACACTTTTCTAGCGATTTCTAGCAAGTCTGCACGGAAATCATGTTTCAAGGCTTAGCACTGATGGATGGTTACAAAAAGAACCAATACAGAATCATTTCTTTTATATTGTATTAAATATTTACATATATTAAAATCAAAACTGGTGAAATTACAACAATATGTTTTAGAAGTAAATTGTAGAGAAACTGTCATAATTTCCATAACCTACTTCTGCATGGCAGGACTGTGAACTGATACAAAGATGGGAGTGCCCACCTAAATACATTTACTCCACCACTCTGCCCAGAGCACTTTAGATTAGGATGGTGCCATCCTATTCCACTGCATTTCAGAAAAAATATGTTCAGTCGTTGAAGTAGGTTGATGACGTTAAGACAAAATATGTGTTCACCCAAGAATTCACAAAACATCCGCTGTGTTCCGACCTTGTGTTGTTAAACCTTTATATAACATGACTGGTGCTGTGGCTCTCAGGATGATAAGCCTATCAGCTGACAGCAGCAGCCACAAGGGGGAGCGCTGCTGCACAAACACGCAGAGTCACAAACTAAACTCGTGTGAATTAAGCATGTAGTGTTTATAATCGTGCACCAACAGGATGACAGAAAGCTTTATGAAATGCCTGACGGTAAATATAGATACACGTGGTAATTTTATCAATAGATGCCTGGTATTCAAATAACAACCATTCAGCAACTGTTAACATGCACAATTTAAAACAGCGAACAGTTTTTCTTTTTTGCAGATGTCTAACAGCCTGTTACAGATATCCCTGCGACAAACAGAAACAACCACACATGAGAAGAATCTTGTAGGTTTACGTTACCGTTGTGGTTAAAACGAAGTACAGTACAATCGACAGTAATGCTCCACTGCTTGCTACAGCTCCAAATATCATTAACGCACATAGAGGCCTCATGTTTGTTTTATAAGAGGCCTCATTAACACAACCCGTAGTCCTGGTTGTGTAAGCAAGTAGTCACATTATTATTATTGTTGTTGTTATTATTGTTGTTGTAGCTTGTAGCTTTTTGTGAAGCCCCACCCACACACTTCCGCTCCGCGCTAACGTCATCAAACTGGGACGGTTAACTAAACGTGCGCCGTGTTGTTCGGTGGGTAGAAAGTGAAGAAATTTAGATCAATATAAAAAATATATATTTATATCTAGTTCGAGTGGAACATTTTAGTAGTATGGATGACGAAGAGGAAACATACAGACTATGGAAGATTCGTAAAACCATTATGCAGGTGTGTTGGGTTTCTATATTTGTCACTTGTTAGCTTAGCATTTAGCACGTAAGGCTATCTTAGCTAAAACAGTGGTACCTTTTTGTAACGTTTGATGCTGTGTGTCTGTAGCTCCAGCATATTTCTCTAACGTGTACCGTATTTAATTTATTTTTTTGGGTATTCTGTGTAGTCCGTAGTGATTATGTTTCTAGTTTTGGATATTATTAAGCGGCTGCTGTTTGCACAGCTAACTGTTAGCTGTTTAATACTGTTGGGGGGATGTCTGGAAATTGAAATTTGCAGGTAGCTCTAGTCAGGCTACCCGTAGCCTGACTAGAGCTATTTTTTTTAAATAACTGTAGCCAGTTCCAGCCTGGTCTGTTAACTTTATGGTTTGTTTCGTTCACTGACTTCCTCATCTTTGTTCCCTCAGCTGTGCCATGACAGGGGCTACCTGGTGACACAGGACGAGTTGGACCAGACTCTCGATGAGTTCAAGAGTCAGTTTGGAGACAAACCCAGTGAGGGTCGCCCCAGACGCACAGATCTCACTGTGCTTGTGGCACACAACGATGACCCCACCGACCAGATGTTTGTGTTTTTTCCTGGTAGGTTAACACCTAATATTAGAAAGTGTGTGACTAATATTATTTTGTAGAAATATTCAGATTGTCCTCTAAGGAAATATCAACTTTAGTATCAGTTCAGAGCCTTGACTTTATATATGACCCCTGCATCTTGATGATGAAGTAATTATTATTAATTTTTCAGAGGAGCCCAAGGTAGGAATCAAGACAATTAAGATGTACTGTCAGAGGATGCAGGAAGAGAACATCACACGAGCCATTATTGTGGTTCAGATGGGCATGACACCCTCAGCCAAACAGGTATATGGCAGTTATGCTAATTCATACATTTCCATGATATAGAGGAAAAGCCTGTTGCAGATAAGCTGTCTTATCTGGTTGCCGTTTCGCTGTCTCTCTGTTTGGATTTTCATTGTGTTTGTGTGTGTTACAGTCTCTGGTGGACATGGCACCCAAATACATACTGGAACAGTTTCTACAACAGGAGCTCCTTATTAACATCACAGAGCATGAGGTAAACAGCGTACTGATTAATTCACTACCCCACTGACAGTACTCTAGGTGTCAAAATTATATTATGGGCTGTAGGTTTGATGCTTTTCTTTGTTTTGCAGCTTGTTCCAGAGCACATTGTTATGACAAAAGAGGAAGTGACTGAACTTCTGGCAAGATAGTATCCTTACACACACTATTCTGCTTGGTTTCACTATGAAGTGCACAGTGTTCACGCTTGAAGAACACTGCTCATCTGTCTTTGTTGTCTTAGAATTCAGCTGTGTAAATACATTTTTAAAATTTTCCTTAACAATTTTTACTTCAGTAAATTAAAAGAGAGTCAGTTGCCAAGGATCCAGGCTGGGGACCCTGTGGCTCGATACTTTGGCTTGAAAAGAGGACAGGTATGACATTTAAAAGCTACCTGGCTGCACTACATGTTGTTTGTTACACTGCTTTTCAGTTTGGGCTTGTAACCATATCATGGCTTTTTGTTTTTTAAGCAGTTGGATAACTTCTTAATATATTGTAGCTCAAATTACAAAAATATATTCAGTCAGACAATATTTGCATATTTGCATACATATGTAAACTCCATATGCAAATTATAGGTGTAATTTTTACAGTGACCCCTTTAACTGATACTGGAAATTATTAACAGTGTGGATGTGTACCGGACTACATTTTAATATCTTCTGCTTTTCATCACTGTTCCCAGGTTGTAAAGATCATCCGACCTAGTGAAACAGCTGGGAGGTACATCACATACAGACTGGTCCAATAAAAGAGGTACATCTTCAGCTTGTAGATATTTATGCACAGGATCAATGTTTAGCTTTTTATGGTGTGAGTTGTAATTGGGTTTTGTAGATCCTTAAAATGTAAAGGTACGTTTTCATGGTTACTTGCTACTCTTAGATTAAAAGTGGGGCTTAGTTGGAATTAACATAAAGTCACCACATGTCGTGTGTTGATAAGGTAATAGATACAAGTTGTTCTGCGCTTAAGTTTCTGTATAATTACCAGGAAAGTCAGATATACAGCAAACCATGTGTACATGCAGTCTATTTTAACAGACAAAACTAGTTTGTGTGCATAGACAAGTGGTGTTTAGATTCTTCAAATAAAACCTATTTGTTTTGTTTTTCAGATGTTCTCAACATTTAGGCTGACCAATGATCTTTCACCACCTACCTACTGATTTTTCTTCCACTTACGACTTTTGCTTAAGTTTGAATATTGCTTGTAATAAGATTTTGTAAAATAAATGTTTCAAAATATAATCAAACCGACTATTTGCATAATGTTATCCATTTTGTACAGATAAAACAAAAATGTAAATCTCAAGCAGGAAATAATCCTATCTAGGTTAATTTGATGCCTACCTTCTTTTTCCTTTTGAAAGCCATGCTGTAGCTGTTGTAAACTGAAACTTTTAGAACGGCTCTGCTTATACTGTCACGTCACAAATCAAAGTTGCCACCCATGTTGTAGGAAACCGTCCCAGAGCAGTATGAGAAATGAATACAACCGTAATGACAAACATTTAAAGACACCAAAAGAATAAAATCTTTGACACATTTTTATTAAAATAGACCAAACATCCATAAAAAGAACAAAACAGCCAACATTTATAAGAAACTGCCAAATTTAATATTTTTATTTAAGTGCTGAAATAAACCCAGCAGCACATTGAGAATTTGATTAGAAATTTAGCATCGCACACCTTCGATGTGACTGGATACCAACCTCTTCCCAGGATTATAAGAGCAATGAGTAAAACACTTAAAATAGTAACTGACATAAAACATTTATAATTGGATTTCAGTTAATGAAATGAGCAGATGTATCAAACGGCATGAAGCAAGTTTTCACTGCCAAAACAGACCAGTACAGCTGTAAACCCTGGAAAAATACCTTGATGCACGTGATAAAATAATCAGTTTTTCTCAGTTTCCCTAGATTTAATACATTAAAACCATATTCCTGAAGCTTGACTTAATCTCAGATTTCACACACACTGATATTTTGATACTGACATCAGACAAATTCAGGCTCTCTGTCCCTGTTTCTTGTCAGGGGTAATTTCCTCCCAGACAGGCGTGCCAATGGAACCTCTGACAGGCTTAAACTAGGGGAATAAGGGTAGCTGTTGTTGTTGGACTGGTTTACATTTAGATCAGCTAGAGAGACACTCAGATCCTGCTCTGCCCCTGTTTCGTCATCTGGGGGCCCACTGTCTGGCAGAGCAGGAGGCTCTACTCCCTCTGGAGTGTCTTGATCCTGAGCAGCATCTGGTTCTGGGTCAGTATGGGTTGTGTGGCCGGAAAGGTCCAGACTGTCCCTGTAGCTCAGCTGGTCATCGTCCATGCTCACCTCGCTCTCCTGCTTTATCAGACAGTGGGGACGTGCCGTTTTTTGGCCACTTTCATCCAGCTCTGAGTCAGAGTCTGGGAGTTGCTCACTGGAGCCCAGTGACCCCAAAGAACTCTCTGTATTAAGATCAAGAGTCAGACAAGTAAATACCACATTTTAGAGATTTCTACACATAGATGTGTATTCCACCCACTTTAAAATAATTGTTATTCGGGGGAAGTCATTTAGTTTAAAATGGATGCACAAGTAAAGTAAAGTAAAGTAAAAAAAAAACAACTTACCACATCCCTCTTCCATCTTATCAGAGTCTGGTTTACTGTCTCTGCCTCCATCATCCTCTCCATCAGCAGAGCTCTCTATCTTGTCATCTGAGATACTTCCCTGAACCAACAGGGGGAGAAAATGAAGAGGCTACCGTGAAGTGTTTGGTTTCGCTATAAAGTGCACAGTGTTAACCAGGAAGGAAATGCTGAGCTCAACTGAATCACAGATTACAGCTCTGGATAGGGAAATGGAGTAACTGACATTTCATTGCTTCTGTTTTTGCTTGATACCTTTCTAGGGAAAGAGTTACACCAGCACCACATTTAATTTCTAATGAAATGTGTGTTATAAAGTGACATTTAGTAAGGACTGCTGAGTCCCTTAGGGTTAGAGTGCTTTTCATATCTAAATCTTCAGATCTAAATAAAAGAGAGATGAATATCCACATTCCGGACATACAGAGACCTACCTGCTGAGTGGAGGTGGAAGCAGTGCGGCTGGTTCTATTGGACTGAGAGGTTTTAGACTGGAAGATGGATGAGTAGAAGACTATTAAGGCCTCCACGATGCGAGCCTGGTGAGGGTAATCAACTAGAGATGACAGAGATATTGTGGCCCCAGTTGGACGGGGGCGCATCAGAGAGGGCCCAAACACAATACCCAAGTTACTGGGACTCATCTTGTTATCCTCCTCCAGCTCAGCGATCCTGGAAGAGGCAGTTGAAGAGTCAGGGATGAGTGTGTACACCTCAAACAAATAAACGAAGAGCAACCTTTTATTGTCTTAATGTTTTGTTTAACGTTACTGACTTTCGAAGGTGACGAGTGATGTAGCGCAGTGTAGCGAGGTTAGCCTTGGGCAGCTCCTTAAGAAGATCCTTCAGCTTGTCCACAAGGTCCAGGACCCCTGGGTCGGTGTCAGGGCCCAGATCCACCAACTCTGGTCCCCTGACCACTGCTGGGTTAATGCTGTTTGACCCTGCCTCCTCTGTCTCTGCTGCGTCTCCATCACTCTGTAGGCTCTCCTTGGCCAAACCCATTAGATTGTTATACAGGCGGAAAGGTATAATGGGCTCTGGGAGCTTGATGAGAAAGATACAAAAACAGTGTTAGAAGGGCAGATTTAGCATGAACTTATAAAGTATGTTGGCTCACAGGAGCTTTTATTAATTGTATTTAACAGGATAATTAAAACCCCATTACTGAACCCATCAGTAAGAGGTTCTGGTCACTGCCACTTGACCTCTGTTAAATATTTATAATATATTTTTTCAAAAATGTTTTGTTTTTCATGATAAATAAGATTTCATGTTAATTGAACTGTGAACAAAATGATCAAATTCTATTATTATTTTTTGTTGTGATAGGATTCATCAAAGCTAAACATTTGACATACTTATAAATATATGGGTGTTGACTTTGACCGGTCTTTATTGTACTCAAACTTCAAATAAGTGGAAGGCTATTTTTATTATTATTATTATTATTATTATGCAGGTGAATAATATGCTAGATCCC
>OMLM01007071.1:16627-28763 GCA_900302695.1 Helostoma temminkii | reverse complement strand
GGTCCATAGGTAACTTCAGCATGCTGTGTACCTGTCTGAGGTAAAGCTTGAGGACATTGCTAATGTCATGTGGTGAACACTGGGACAGCTCTACCAGCTCCTTGCCATTCTCAAAGGCCTGACACAGTTTCTCAACACGTGTCTTCACCCCGTTCACCCTGTAGATGCCCTGCAAGGAAGAAGCAGTAATTATACCACACAGTTGAGACTTCTTCTCTGTGTCAGAAGGCAAAGATTCAGTACAACAAATGTATATCCTTACCTTCATCTTCAGCGCCCGCCTCTCTATCTCAGAAATGCACTTGGTGATGATGAAAGGGATGCCGTCACTGGCACAGCTGGCTACATGTGAGAACTCCCTGCCGAACAGCTGCAGACGGCCTTGCAGCTTCTTGTGGCCACACTGGATGGCCAGAGTTTCCAGACAGCGCTTGTGGCATGCCAGGAAACACTGTGACAGCACCCAGAGCAATTAGGTAAATTCAGAGATGCTTCAAGAGATGCACATTTGTCTCAGGAAATAAATGTGACTATTAAAACACGATGAAAAACTCACCTCTTCACACTCGGCCCCCTGAAAGTAGACGTAGCTGTCACACTCGCGACACTTTGCAGGAGTCCGCAGCTTCCTTAGTCTGTGGGTCTGAGCTGCTTTGGACAGACCAATATTACGAAACTGTCTGTTGGACACAGTGTCAGGATCCATGCCGTTAATATCTGGAGAGAGAGACACGGATGCATGCACTCAAAACTCAGAGCACTCACTGTTAACTTGTCATCAATTAGCCAGATTAAAGCTCTTACTTGGAGCTTCAAATGAAGCTACGTTCCCGTCTTTCTCATCTGCATCCTCATTGGATGACATTGTTCCAGTGGATGATGTCCGAGCAATTTTACTGATGTCGCCTACAATAAATATGCAATTTAAATACATTTCTCAGACAGACCATCTTTAGCATTATTTATAAATGTTGCTGTGCACCTGTTCCTTGCGTACTTGTACTGGCAGTAGGAGACTCTAAGGCTCCATCTCCTCCAACGCTGTCATCACTAACTGTTGAACCCCATGACTTGTGGCCCTGCCCTGGGGACAGCAATATGACAAGAATACAAGAAATATTTACAAAGGAAAAAAACATCCAAACATGACTTAAATCACTTTAATACGCACCAATATGATAATTATCTTTATGATACTAAAGAGCAATAACATTTGCTGCAGCAGCAGGCATCACTTACTCTTCCGTTGAACCTCTGCTTCTTTGTTGTCTGCAGCCGCTGTATCCACAGTGGTGGCAGGACTGTCTGTGTGACTTGTCGGCTCTGTGTTAAAACTGTCGTTCCTGGGTCTGTGACCAAGGCTGCAACACATTAAATTATAGGCTAGTAAATATGTTTTGTAGAGCTTAGTTAGAGCAATAGTTTTTGGAAAATATACTAATCTATTTCCTTGCTGAGAATTTGAAAAGAAGATTTACCACTCGTGTGTGTACAAGAAACCAGAGGCTATAAGCAGCAGTCTCTGAGCTTATAATTGAAAACTATATATGTGCAAAACTCTTACAGCGATGAAGAGCTGGAGGGGGAATAGGCGTCAAATGTGTAGTGAACAATGGGCTGCTCTGGTAACTGCAGGTCTCGGACATGGGCAGCGTACTGCTGTCCTGGGTCATACAGCTTACTGCTCTCACACAGAGTCTGGTAGTGGACGGGCAGGGCTACAGTCTGCATGTGCATGAGCTGGTAGTAGGAGATGGTGGCCTGGTGTCAAAAAAACAAATTGTAAATTAAATTCAGCAGTTGAGTCTGATGTAGCAATGAGGACTGGCAGTCAATGAGCACACTTGTATGTGTATTTGTGATTGTTCTGACCGAGCGCAGGGTCTGGTCGCTCTGTTTGATTATGTCCTGCAGCTGTCTCAGCACTGTGACTTTTGTGTGCTCCAGCTCCAGTTGCTGAGTGGTGGCATCTGCAATGCATGTGCGGTAAGTGGCCTCCGCTTCGTCAGCCTGCAAAAACACACACACACACACAAATTATTTTCCCCTTTACTTCTGATGTACCTTTTTCTTTATTTAATCAGATTGTTGCAGATAAATCATTGCAGCCAGGTGAACACTTTGAATCCCATAACCATGTGAACAAGTTGTTAATCAAAACCTTGTTGCGAGCCTCATCCTCTAGTCGTTTCTTCTTCTCCACAGACTTGGCTGTAGATCCTCCTCCCTCCTCCTCAGCCCGGCAGGCTGCCGTTTTGGCCTTGTCATACTCCTCGCAGCGGACCATGTAGACTTGCTTGGCCTTCCGCAGGTTCACCTCACACTCCATCTAATCAAACAAAGAAGTTCTGTTCAATTTCTTATCGTTACTTACAGAGAAATAAAACAGTCTAGTGCTACGTGTGTGCACATATACTGTATGAAATAAGAAACTATACCAGTTTTCTCTTAGCTCGAATCCAATTTTCCTTGATCTCCTTCCGTCTCTTTTCATGCTCCTGCTTGCGCTGCATCAGGGGCTGAAAAGACATACTGGCAGATTAACACAACATGTACGTGGGCAGAGCTGTCTCATATCAGCAGATACTGAGCGAGCACAATGTTTCAGTCAAGTTTACCTGAATGAAGGTCTGGCTGTGCAGGGTGGTGTTGGCTTGCTGCAGCCCCACACTCTGCTCCTGGTCCTGCTCCAGAGCAAGAGAGTAGATGGAGAAGAGGGGCATGTGGGGCTGGATGGAGGAAACAACACAAGCACAAAAAGAGAAGCTTTGATTTTCAGCAAAAACAGAGGGACAATATATCAATTTACAGTTATTCCAGGTTTTAGCATTCACTATCACAATGAGATATGATTAGCTTTACATGTGTTATGCTGTGTTTGCAGGACTGGTATAATCTCTGGAGGCCTTTGGAGAACTCAGTCTCTGTAAAATAAGGAAAAGGCAATTAACAACATAATGTGAGGACAGAGTGCTTGTAACAGTACAATGGGTAATTAACTTAAGCTGCAAAGATTGGTTTTCTATTCATGATAAGTAATTGTTATCTACGTATCTCAGTATTAAATGACAAATACAATTTACAGATTGCCAAAGGTCAACTGTCAATGAATTCATGTTATCAATTCAAAACAGCACTTAATATGCTCATCATTTGGGTCTGATACTGACCCAGTGAAATTCTCTTCTCCACGTAGCTTATCAGGTCCTTCATATACTTGGAAATGGTTTTGGCATAGAGCAGAGCAGAGTCCACCCCTCCCTCACTGCGCTGGAGGATCACATCCACTTCCTCACATCGGCCTACACATCAACACACAAACACTGGTCACTGTGTGTTACTGTGATGAGTATGACTAATGGGAGGTGAAGGTTTGCAAGATTCATCACTAGGGAAATAAGCTCTAACATTTGTTATTCACTGCTGTGTTTTAGCTTGATGTCACACAGTTCGCTCATTCAGTCATTTTACTGAAAAATCCCCTCAGCTGCCACTCATACTGCGAAACACTTCGTGACAGAATGAAATTAAATGCAAAGACAGATGAAGAAGCATCACGAATGGCGTCTGCGGGCGAGTGAAAGCCTACCCATGTCCTGCAGGTCGCTCCTGAACTGGCTGCCGTCTGCTCCCTGGGTTGTCGCAGTGTACAAGTTCTCCATAGACTACACAGCAGAAAGATGAGTCATTACTGACGAACACAGATCGAGGTTTGTGAGATTTGTTCTTCTACACCCAACTGAACGAAATCACTTAATGTAGAGCCGTATTTAATTGACATTTTACACAGCTGATGAGCTCCGTAACATTACCCTTATTTTTAAATAAAGAGCCACATTGTGATAAGTGTCCACTCACCCTGCTCTTCTCAGTGGGCAGGAGGGAGAGCAGCGTACTGCTGTCCACCTCTCCCATCAGTAGTTCAGACACACTGGGGAACAAAAACACCTTTACATCAGCACAAATATACTGTGCATGTTATATCTATGTGTCAGAATTTAATCTTTCTCTTTGTGGAAACAACCGACAGGGGACAAGGTGAGCACATTTTAGAAATGAAAGACAAATGAAGGCACAGGAAGTGGTCCAGGCCACTGCAGAAAAGCTTTAGAGGTACAGTGGAGGTGATAAAAAATGCTTTAGGCACTTGTGTTTATTAGGTTTGATCTTTTTCACCATCTTGATACTGTATGTGTAGTTCGACAAGTTCCTTGTCCACTCAAGAAAAATCCTTGTGACATCTCTATTTTAGTTCACATGTATGCTAAACCAAAAAAGCACTTATAGCACAATAATGGTGTTTTTCAGCTCATGCCAGAAAAGGAGTCAAACAGAGGGGAGAATGAGGAAACAGACTCATCAGGCAGATTTCAACTGTCTCTGCCAGCTCACTTCCTCTTAAAACTCTAAACCATAAAATGGCACCGATTGACATGCGATAAACCGTTGCAGTGCAACGTACTTCAATTACACATACAGCTGACAAACGTCACTACTCTGGGGTTTTTTTTTTCCTCAAAAATTTTCACATTAAATTTGTAATTTGGGAAAAACCTGCTCTGGGTGCTTTATGATTTCACGGTTGACACATTTCATAAATTATCTCTCTCTTCTCAAACCAAGTGAACGTGAGATAAGTCATGAGTTATCGCCCCAGTTTGCAGTATTCTGTTCATTTAGCAGTCAGGTAGTTAACAACATTTCAAGTTTTGGTTTTGTGTCATAAGGTAGAAGAAAAACCACTTCCTGTTTTCTGCTCTGCCTCATGCAAATGTGTCACCATCAGTGCACTTCTCTGTCTCATTCTCAACAACAGACTGCTTTGTATGCATTAACAGTACCTGATTTTACATAAGAGGTAATGCATGCCTGAATACCGACATTCATTACCTCACAGACAGATGCACTACTGGGCATTAAAAAAAGATACTTACTTGCCGCTAAAAGCAACAGCTATGGTTTCAATGGCTTTCTCAAAGTCCTTTTTGTCTGCCTCGTTACAGGCCTCATAGTGGAAACCTGAAAAAAAAAAATCACAACCATTCATGTGTTCAGGTTTCAGTTGTGGTTAGGAATAAACTACTGACCACACCTGCGTATCTGCATTTCACAAGGAATACACAGTTATTCAGCACTAACACAGTCTAATGCATCAGTCCTGCAATAAAACCTCCTTCATGAAGGTGAAAATATTCAGTTATTGTTCAAAATGTTTTACAACTGTATGATCATTTTGGAAGATGTAGTACTGGACATGGCCAGGATGTACACTACTTCTTGTGCAATGACAGCTGGGATTGGCTCCAGCACCCCTGTGACCCTTAACAGGAAATGCTGTTTAGATAATGGACACACCTTCTCCTTCAGTTTTTATTATCAACATTGTATACACTGAAAATATCAAAAATATGAAAGGAAGAAAAGAAAGAAGAAAGAAAGAAAACAAAAAAGTACTAAAATTTAGAATATGTTTCATATTTCAGATTGTAGTAGCTACATTTAGCTTCGACACACTCAGGGCAGTCTCATCAGATTCACAATGAAGCTAGCTGGAATAGATTTCAATTCACAGACTTGCCTTCATAATGTTTTTTAGTTATCTTGTGCAGAGCAAGTGTGGGTACAGTTGATAGCTTTATTAATGCTACTACACTACTAAAATCCATATTATGGCAAGAAACAGTTAAGTAAAGAGAAAAGACAATTACTATACTTTAAGACATGAAGATCAGTCAATCAGAAAAATCTATCAATCCACAAATGCAGTCGCCAAACCATCAAACGCTATGATGAAACTGGTTCTTATGAGGACCATCCCAAGAAAGGAAGACCAACATCTACCCCTGCTGCAGAGGATTTGTCTAAGGCTCAATTAGGCTTATTAGAATTAACAGCCTCAGAAACAGCACTTCAGATTAGAGCCCACATAAATGCTTGAGTGACAGACATATTTCAACATCCTGTTCAGAGGAGACTGCGTGAATTAGGCCTTGAATTGTGGAAAAGAGAACAATTACTTTGGAGAGAAGAACAAGCAGAAGAGACTTGCTTGGGCCAACAAACACCAGAGGTGACCATTAGATCAGTGGAACACTGTCTTTTGTTTTTAAGACTCCACACGTGAGATTTTCGCTTCTAACCATCATGTCTTTGTTAGACGTAGAGAGGGTAAATGAATGGTTCCTGAATGTGTTCCCACTGTAAAGCATGGAGGAAGAAATGTGATGAGTGTGAGACCCCAAACACATGTCTAGGTTATGCAAGAGCTCTTTGTCCAAGAATGAGTGTGATTGAGTGCTGCATCAGAACTTGGCTTCCAAATCACTCATCTAAATCCAGTTGAAATGGTTTGGGATGAGTTGGACCAGAGAGTGAAAGAAAAGCCTGCCAACAAGTACTAAACACCTTTGGGAACTCATTCAAGATAGTTTGAAAACCTCATGAGGCTGACTGAGAGAATGACAAGTGTGTAAAACTCTCACCAAAGAAAGGAGGTGGCTACTATGAAGAATCTAAAATATAAAACATATTCACGGTTGTTAAATACTTTGCTGTTGACTGCATGATTCCATATTTGTTCTGTCATAATGTCAATGTCTTTGGTATTAATGTACAATGTTGAAAATAATAAAATAAAGAAAAAAACACTAAAGGAGAAGGTGTGTCCAAACTTTTGACAGGTAGTAAAGCTGAAAACTGTGGATGGATATTCTGTTCAGTCAAAATTTCCAAAAAATTTAACAAAATGTTTAAAAAGAGGAGAAGGCATTCACTTGTAGAGCCTTCTGTCTGCATTTACGTTTCTTAAACTCATGTTCACAACACATGGCTTCCCTGCATTGACTGACCTTTAACCTTGGATATAAGTTTGCCAGCAGCAGTGAGGATCTCCACAGTATTGAGCAGAGGGTATGTGTTGATGACCTGACGCAGCACCCGCAGGACCTCCCCTAAACATTCATGAGCCACTGGTCGCTGACTCTCCTTTTTACCTGGATAGGTGAAAAAGTGAGATATGGTTAGACAAGCAGAAAGGAACGATCGTGGTATTTCTTTCTCAGGAAATCTGGTAGTCCAGGAAACCTTCCCTGTGGTAAAAGTCCCCAAGAGCATTGTGATTTGCATTTACAGTGTGAGGTTAAACTACATTATAAAAATTACCTCTCCCATGTCACATAACAGGATCTTCTTCCTGTTCTACTTTCACATCTGACCATCTGACGCATTTTGGTGTGCTTGGATTTTTCCCCAAACCAAGGGGAAAATGTTTACACATTTCTAAAATTATTTAAGCAAGAGAAAACATACTAAAATGTGAAAATGCACTTAGACATCCTTTTTTCTCTGGTGTAAATACAAGTAGAGGAACCCAAGTTCCCTAAAGGGTTCCTGGTCCTTGGCCAATGTTCCTGCATTATCAGGCCTTTAGTAAGAAGAGGAACAAGAGTAGCAGCATAATAGCTTAACGCGGTCTTGGATGCTTTATTCCATAAATAACAAATCCTTTATGCTTAGAATACTACTAACCTCTCTCTAATACATATAATTTAGACTTGTCAACACCAATTTATTTTATTTTACTTTAGTGTGGTACAGAAGCTTACTTGCAGTGAATTGAAATTTCTTCCATATCCCTCACAACTGATATTCTTTTATTTTATTAAAATCCTAATTTAATAAAATCATGGCCATAACTCTTTCAAAGAGCCTTCAGGTTTAACTAGCAATTTGGTGATTTGGCGATTTTCTGATTCCCAAATGTCTTACTATCCTTAAATGCACGAGTAATTAAAACTTTGGTCCATGCTAACAAAAATATCACAACAGGTGGTAAAGCTGGGCCATAAAAATATTATATGTCTAAAGTAATGAATTTTGTGCCTGTTTAAAAGGAATAGTTTCAGCCTTTTCACTCTCTTGCTAGGAATGCAGTTAAAATCCATAAAGTTGTTTTTCCAGGAGAAAATAATTCTATATTAAGACAAATTTAATTTAAACACGTGATTAGTTTCCGCCTGTTTCTAGTCTTTTATATATTTTTTATATTATTGTATTGATCATATCATCCTATTCTTTCTAAGAAAGACAATAAACAGATTTCTCTAAACACCTTTAAGTCTCTGCAAGGCAGTGTCTGTGCCGCTGCTGTGAATGGAGATAGAAGAGATGCAGACGCTCTGAGTGCAGGCAGTTTGGACCACAATAATGTGCAAACTAAAAGTGACACAAGAGTGTGAGATGGCTCAGGTCGAGACAGTGACACTTTCTCAGCTTTGATGTTATGTCAGTTTACAGCATGCATCCTCATTTCCTCCACACACACATCTATTAACTCTTAGTTGTCAAATGTTGCAACCCGATACTCCTCTGTATTTCCTTTTTCTAACTGAGACAAGTGGCTCGCCGAGGAGGCCAGAGGGCAGCCGGTTCTCCGTTGTGCCACAGTCTGTCCGAAAATGTGTGTCTGTCAATTAGGAACCGAGTGACCTGAACACGGCACCAGAGAGGATGTGGCCATTTCTATTGTTTTTTTAAGATTAGAAACTAATTCTGGGGCTGTCCTACATCTGCTTTCTGTGGCTGATGAAAACAATCCATCTTGCTCCTACTCCACTTAAATGTTAAAGCAATAAAGCATAACTGAGAGCTACAGATTACAATGAAAGGATGAGGCAAGGCCAAAACTCTGATTGTGCTACTGATTAAGAAGAGGAGGTGTAACGTCACAGCGATGCAGCCAACCTATCAGAGGAGGAAATGTCGACGACACCATCCTGTCAGAGGCTATCCATCATGGCTTCCTGTTTAGAAAGCTCACTGTGAGTGGAGAACATGACAGAACAGACCAGATAACACAGACGCACAAACAAACCATCTGAAACATTTTCATCTGAAACACCGAAAATGCTTTTCCACTGCTGAAGATAACCTGGAGAAACGCTATTTGGTTTTAGATCAGACATTCTGTTCGTTTAGCGACTGAAGTCTGAAGTAGTGGTATTTACTCCATGGGGAACGTACAGGTGTTTTGCCTTTTTAAGCCTTGTTGCATCGTGCAGGAGTGGAAGAGGAGTGTGCGAACGAGGCTGCTGTAAACAAGAAGCTGGCTTCCTGCAGGAGACAAGACTGCGGTCGACGCTGTGGGTGCAGCGGAAACGCAGCTCTTCATTTGGAGAGAGGAAGCTCAGAGCCACTTGTTGCGTTTGCTTGTGCAGGGTAGTTCCGCCCTTTTTTCTCCCCCACTTCCCTCCCCCCCACACACACAGTACACACGTGTCAGAAAACAGGACTGATGCAAGACTGACAAAACCCTCCTGTCAATATCTCAAACATGTCCTTGTCATGTGAGCTACGGTCAGAGTGGACTGGATCGTGTGACGCAAAAGGGCAAGAGGGAGTCCAAACAGTGTTGTTCTGTCTGAAAACCAACATTTTACAAATTCACATGTACACACATAAAACAATGACACACAATAGAAACAATGACACGCTGTCACCAGCACGAAGAAGAAAACCATAAGTGAAACAAAGAAAACTGTGTTTTATCACCACTGTAGTGAAAAGCAGCAGCACAGGAGAAGAGCAACCCTTTTCTGTAGACATTAGTTCTGTTTTCTCAGAGCACTTTGATCAAACTCAAATCAACCCATAATGATTATCCTCAAAACATTTATCCAAGTTGTAATTTGGCACAAATCCACACACCTTACATGACTGGAACCAAACTCAGGTGCGACACTAAATATTTGGGACCTAAACCAGTGGAAAGATTTCTGTAGATTCACTTATTAGTGTCAGAAGTTTGAAGGCAAGGCTTTATTTAAAAAATAAAAAATAAATAAAATAAAAAAGCAGCACATTACCTTCAGCCAGCACCACATCCTTCAGTTTCTCCACAGCCTCAGCAAAGCGTGCCACGTCCCTCAGCAGGGCCGGGATGTCCTCAACTTCAATGACTGTGCTCTCTGGACTCTCAGACGTCGGGGTCGGGGTCAAAGCTCCTTTCCCCTGGCCTTTCGTGAACACCCAGGATTGCAGCGGGAGTCCTGAGGAGACAAAGAACACGTTAAGCACATACATGTAGCCTCCAGATAAGCATATCGTTAACAGAAAATCTGACACCAGTGTTGATCATTCATTTATTAGGCCATTTATCAAGCAACGACTTTTCAGTTTTAGACACTGAAAAGGAAAAATCTGACAATTTGAGAAATGCACTTAATTTAGTTTCTGTCAAATGTCAAAACATTTTTACACTTTTTTGTTTCAGTTTAAATAATTCAGTTTTATAATATCAAATATATATATAAGCTACAGAGGTCCTGTTTACAGTTAATTTGCGTTTGATAAAGTATGAAATAAAATGTGAGGATTTACATTTTATAGTAAATTAAATGTATTTGGATTTGTGCTTTTCAAATCGCTTGATGCTTAATAGACAAGAAAGAAAGAAAGGAAGGAAGAATCAGTGTTGTTACTTGCATTACTAGACCAGATTATTCTAATGGGATTAAAAAAAACAAAAATGTAGTGATGGTTCCTTTATCACACCTTCTCTAGATTTTGCTTTCCATTTCAGCTCAGGCTCAGATATGGAGGAACAGAGACTACACAGACTACAAAGCTCAGTTTACTGTAAGAACCGATATGTTTGATCCAGACCTGCTGCGCTCGCGTGTCTGCTCAGTGCAGTGGGTCTCTTCAGGGTGGCCACAGGAGACGGGCAGCCCACACCTTGCATTGCTACTATCTTACTGTGGGGGCTGGGGGTGCCTGGGCAGGACACTGAGGGGTCCTGGAGCCCAGCAGAGGTTGGAGTAAGCACTGACGAGGAGGAAGATGATAAAGGAGAAGAGGAGAGAGATATGTCGCCGGCATCTTTCCGAGGCTGCTCCTGAAGGATGGACAGCTGGAAAAGAAGAGGAGAGGTCTACATCATCACATGTGTGCGCTCCAGCTCAACATGGAGCATGAGGACGTCAACATGACTCAACTGTGCTTCAGCGGTGTTACACATAAGTGGCGCTGTTGTTGGTAAACACACGTATGAAGACTTTCACAAGATCCTGTGCTGCATTGTGCAACACTTCCTTGCTCCAAGCTGTGGACGGGTGTGGCACTTCGTATATAACAGAATAACAGAAACGCCATTTGACATTTCAATTAAAAATAACGATATTTTCAGAGATGGAAATGTACCTTCTCATCTATATAAAAAACTAAATTAAATGGTTTCTCAGTTATGTTCCGCCTGGACTATAATCAGTGCCTCAGAGTTTTGGGGACTGAAGCGCCCCACTCACTGCTCAGAAACAGAAATGCATCCTTGCACATTTGCCATTTGTGTTGGCTGCATAAGGTGACACGCATCGTCAAACATACCTGCTTGAGCCATATGTTGTGCTTGTTGGGCAGAATGTCCAGTCTGTCCTTGCTTTTCGACTCAGCCTTCTTAACTCTCTCACTCGTAGAGTAAGGGTTGTAGCTAGTTTTGCTACCACGTTTCAGCATGCTCCTTCTCCTTACAGCTTTGCCCCCATTCTAACTTATCTCAAGTCAACTTTTGAAACTGATCTCACAAGTACACACACACACACACACACAATCTCTCTCTCGCTCTGCAGCTTGCCACCACTTTAGTGGTAAAAACCCCCCCAGAACAAATATACTTCCTATGAGCCAGATATGAGTCAGTGTACAATCAGTTACATATACTCACACTATTATCTGAACATTTAATCCAGTGTCCACTGCATCACAATTCATGATTTCCAGTAGCTGCACACACTCAGACTACAGTTTCTCACTGTGACCACACTTGTCACAAACATTAAGGCTTAGAAAAGTTGACAAAACTGTGTTAATGTCTGTCACCCTGGTTCTGTAGCTGTGATGCTGTCCTCTACAGCTGAAGGTCATCTGATACCACACACACACACACACACTCACACTGAGCTGACCAGAAGTGATGCGCTACTCACGGACGATGCGCCGCTCTGTGGCCCAGGGCTTCCTGCTCGGCTCTTCTTCGAGATGGATGGCGTCTTGATCAGTTCCCGTTTCTTCCTGAACATCTTCAGAGTGCCTTTGCCGTCCATCCCGACTTCTTTGAGTTTCACGTACAGACCCCCCACCC
>OMLM01007065.1:90312-102159 GCA_900302695.1 Helostoma temminkii | reverse complement strand
CGAGCAAATTTTAGCCTACAAATACAACTGACTTTATTTTAAACATAAAAACTGTTGTATTTGTATGTTTCTCTGAGACACAAACAAATGCAGGTTCCAATCCATTTCTGCCATCCAATACTAATAGATATACAATACTGTTACAAAACAAGACATTATCTACAATATAAATGAATTTTGTATCTAAAAGCTTCAGTAGACTGTTTATCAGACCATCCCATGTTGTAAACGCGACCGTTCTTACTGTGAATCATCAGATATTAGATCAGTAATCTCATATTTTGAGGGTAAAGGCAGCTAAGTCTGGTTTTTATCTATCAAGCACTGCCACCGAAATTACTTCTATATCTTGCATCTAGAAAAAGATAACAGTGGAACTATCCAAAGTTGTTGTTTAGATTCCTTGTGAGTACACAAGCCTGGTAAATTTCAGCATCCAGTGACTATTGTTGAGCCAACAGAGGTATGTGTGACACATTATCTTTGGTGGGGCCAGTATTAATGGCTAATTTCATCCCTGCTCACTGTCCCCTTGAATGACAAAACCAGCACATTAAAATACAAGTAAGTAGCCTTGAAGTGTAGCATAAGCCAGACTGAAAAGTAAAGTGTGAGCTTTCTTTTTTCAGATCCTCTGGGAGGCATTTCCGACGGCTTTTGTTCTGCATTTTGGCACAGTTAAAATGAGACTGACAAAAAAACCTGGGGGACTCCTGCTGTACTTCAGTAGTAGTAAGTAAACATTTTCACTAGTTTGAAAGTGCTGGATCGAACAACACTTTATTTAATTCATCCACGGAACATCATAAACCAACATTAGTCTCAAAGCAGATGTTGTATTTATGTCAGACTTAGAAGAAGTACCAGAGAAAGTGTAGTCTTAGCTGTAATCAGTAACACCATCCACAAGTCCAAACGATTTTAGAAAGTGTCAGCACCAAGCGGAAAAAAGATAAAGTGACAAAGCACAATGATTGTCCAGTAAGGCATAAAGGTCCACAGCTAAATCCAAATGTCTTAAATCCATCCATTGATTATATTCTATGCCAAATATCCCACATTTCTAAGCATTTCAGTGTTTACTATCAATACATCATTCCTACAAGGTGGTAAAAGTTTGCAAAGATTAGACCTTCGTGAGATAATGCAAGCTGCCATAAAAACACACGCTAATGCAATTCATACTAGGATTAGCAGCTCCCAAAAGCAGGGTGAGTCAGGGTTCACTGCAGATTTTATACACCCCACAAGCTGTTGAGGCAAATCACGTCTTCATCTCCACTTTGGCAACACCGACAGACTAATATCAGATGTCAGAATTGCAGTGATATACAATATTGGCTCACACATGAATGTACACACAGACAGACGCATAAACAGTGGATTATGGGAGTGCAGCAAGAGTTTAGCAATAACATGCTTCAGGACCCAGTCATTAGCCCCCTCTTAGTTTCCACTTTGCTGGGTTCAAGAATACACACCTGACTGACATTTCCAGGTGGATGTTTCCCACAAACTGGAGTTACAATGAGTTTTGTAGCATCATGTCCTCTATGAGATGAAACAACAGCAAAACCTTTACAACATCCACTCTGCACTCTTCTCCAATCTTCCCTCATAATATTTGCAGCCTACACCACTGTGATACTCTTGTTATTTGCCTATTTGCATAGACTTGACCCTTTCAGCTCACCCAGAATGCCACAGTTCACAGTTCGATTGTCAATGTCCTTCTCTCTGTATCAACACAAGTCTCATTCAAACAGTTCAAAGAACATAATTACTAAAGATAAATTATGCAACCACTGCAACCCTGTCTCCTAAAAATTACATTCCTATAGTACTAAACTGCAACCTTGATAACGTTTTTTGTAGCGAATGTAATCATTGTGTTGTTGGCGACGTTAATTGTGAACATATATTATGTTGACAAAAAACGTAATGCAATTACAAAGATTTTATCATGATTACAGTTTAGTTGTACAGGAACATCATTTTTATTAGACTGGGTTGACCACTGATTATGGTGCTGCTTATTCTATAAGCTATAAAGAGTGATTATAATGTAAAAGGTTTAAATTCCATTTCTGCATGGATGCATTTGCACATTTAAAGACTTTCCTGCGCTTCTAAGCTGTGGTTGCCAGTTCAGTTTTCTCCTTGACAGTTTTTGGATCCTAACATATTGTAATATAAACCAAGACAAAATGAGCCTCAATTTTCTCGTCCTAGTGTCCCTGCTAAATGTGATCCCATTCGCTGTGGCAGGGAACGTTGGGCCATATACTCCTACAGATAAGATGTGGTCGGCAATGAAAGATGTACACGGTGCTAATAAGTTTCCAGCATATGTTTGGTTTCAGTTTGCGCGTGCCATAATATCTCAATGTTTTGTACATGCTGGATGCAATCTGGCAGGATTAGTGTTTGATTTAAGGGCCTCATGTATCATTTACTATGTCGTCACTGCTGTTTTAGTGTAATCAGGACCATCGTTATAATTTGCTCATTTTATAATTTTCCTTTGATTTTGTGCAAAAACAAGTTTTCTTCTTCTTCTGCTTCTTATGGTGTTAAAAACAGAAGTTCACAATGGAGAGACTTCCTGTTCAGACAGGAAGACTAGGCTCTTGGCTGACATGTTTGAACCCTCCAGACAGAAACTACGTACATGGGTATGTGAATAATGGCGCAGGTGATGTGGCGTTGGTCTACACAGAGTATAGTGTATGCACAGATACAGGCTCTTAGTATGTTTGCCAACTGTTGGATCGGTATAAGCCATTGTAAGAAAATTAACTAAATTCTAAATACAAAGGCAGTATGAAATGTGCAACGATTCTTCAGTACAGCTTTATCAAAGTCTACATAAATGCACCCTGGATAACGTAAGTGGGCAGAGAGTACACATACTGTTTCACACTGAACCATGATTGACTGTGATTGACTATGGGTATTATGTATAATTATATTATGATCTATATTAAGCCACCTCTGACACACATTTGATTCAGACTTGGACTCATTGTTCAACTGTGCAATCAAAAAGTTGCTAAAGGTTAAAGCTGAGCTGCAGCCGATGCTCTCAGAGGTGTATCCTATTGCACATTTGCTCCTGTTGTAGGATGAATAGCCAAATATCTGGGATCTGTATTATTTTCAGCTTAGTTCCCAGTAGCAGTAATACAGCATCCAAACTGAAAAACATTGTTGAATCGTATATGAGAGTATATGTTTTTATACAGTGGAGAGTGCCATAAGAGAATTATGCCATTTAATAATCGAAAGACAGCAAGTAGCTTAAGTCCAACATTGGCTAGCTATAATATAATTGAAATGCTGGATGATGTTCTTACATGTGTAGAATTAGTAATTATTTACACATAATCACTGAATGACAACATTATTGATAGATTCATCAGAGATAATGATACTTTTTCCTTTGTCTGAGTAATATGCTTTGTCATTAAACTAGTGAGTGTTTATGATTGATTGCAAAAGCAGGAAAAAACAGACTTATTATCAGCAGAGATAAGAAAATATAACATAATTTTAAGGTGATGTTAGCACTCAGTGGCATTTATGTGATTAGTAGACATTGAAATTATCAGCCTTGCCGCTGCATGAGAGCCGCGCCCTGCCTTAAAGATCTTCCTCATTCAATTTAACGGCATGTTGCCCCTGTCCTCCTTAACTGTTTGCCGTGCGTGTGCTGCTCCACGGCAGTGAATCACTTCTGTTTTCTCAGCGGATAGGACACTCCACAGACCGAGCTGAAGATGGGTGACCATTACCTCCCACCAAACTCTGCTGCTTCACTTGGCTCAGATTTAATTAACTCCAACCAGCCTTACTCCTGGAGTGATGGCTGCAGAGGACTGCCCATTGGGGGCTCTGATCATGGAGTAGCCAGGAATACAAACTAGGGCTTCCAGCAGAAGGAAAGCAGAATCACAATCTGGTGATTGTGATGAGATGGCATGTGAAATGCATAGAGAGCAAAAGTGGGATTATGTTCTGTGTTATGGGCCACAGCTTTCCCATCCTTTTATTCTACTGGTATCCCTAACCTCCCTCCTCCCACCTCCCTCTCCGATTTCTCACTCCCGTGCTTAATTAGGCCCTACAGTTAAACAATGCTCTCAGCTTCCGAGGGGTCTTACTTTACCAGCATTAAGAGAGAGAGAACTAGAGAGGAGAGAGCGAGAGATTCATATTCAGCTCACACAAAACTATAAGAAGAAAACTCTGCTGACATGCCATAATTCACCCCTGGCTCTGTGGCTTCACTTGTGGGTGTAAACCAGCAACACACACGCACACACTGGGGTGATAATACATATATGTTCTATGTGGTTTGACATAGTGAGGTGGTCTAACGCTTTATTCAAAAGGAAATCAGAGTGGCATCTCCATTTAAAACAACTCCGCCTGTCTGCTCTGGCCTATGTTCTTGCTGGGAACCAAGTGATCCATGAGAACTCCTCCCCAACAGTGTCAGCAGCATTTTACAAATGTGCTAGGCCTGCAAAATGCTTGTACAAGCACAAACATATCTGAACTATTTATCTTCCTGCTGCAGAATATGAAAGCATATCAACCACATCCATTTTGTTTGGAATCAAATCTGACAATAACAGGCAGACATTGGGCAGATGATAGATGGAATTGCAGAAGAAAATAGAAAATATCAAATTCTAACTCAAATTATTTCATGCTTAATATCCGGTTGGTTTCCTTCCAGGTATGTGCATTTCACTTGTGAAGAAGCAATTCTGAAGAATGATGTGTCTTGGAATAACTGTGGTCAGAGATACATCACTGCCTTAAACTCGGTATAAAATATTGAGACTGTCCTTCTGTGAAATATGTTTTGGGGTGGCATGTAGCTCAGTTGTTAGAGCAGTCGTCTGTTAACCCTGGGGTTAACAGTTCAATTCCCAGTTCCTCCTGGCCACATGCCATGGTGTCCTTGGACAAGACAATGAAATCCCACACCAGTGCCATCTTCTATGTGTAGCAGTCCGAAGAAAACATTTTTTCAAGGGCATTAATTAAGTATGTCATTATTATTATTAGTATAACATTTGTTACAGCTACAAAAAAATGACCAGCAAAAAAAAAAGCATGTACGTCTTTTCTTATGACAATGTCTAGCAGCTGCAGTGAGCAACTATTTATATCAGATCATAAAAATCAAATCAAGTTTATTTTTATAGCACTTTAAAAGCAACATCTTGTTGACCAAAGTACTTTACATAAAACAGAATAAATAAGGAGAATCACACAAATTAAAACACAGAAGGCATAAAAACCATGATTAAAAGACAGTATCAGAATCCCATTATGCATGTTGCATAGTGGGAGTTGCAAGCTAAGGAAAATAAATGCATTTTTAGCAATGATTTAAAAGCTACCAGGTCTGCTGCTCTGACATCCAGAGGTAAGCTATTCCATAATTTAGGAGCAAATACAGAGAAAGCACGATCATCCCAACGTTTGCGTTTGGCCCTTGGAATGTATAAAAGAAACTGATTAGAAGACCTGAGTGATCTTGCTGGATTGTGCCACAGCAGCAATTCACTGAGGTAATGTGGAGCGAGTCCATTTCAAGCCTTAAAAACATAGGTCAATAACTTAAAATCAATTCTAAAATGAACTGGAAGCCAGTGAAGAGAGACCAGAACGGGGGTTGTGTGGTCAAACTTTCTTGTATTTGAGTAGCAGCATTTTAAACCATCTGAAGACGAGCAAGTGATGTCTGATTAGCTCCAGCATACAGGGCATTACAGTAGTCAAGCTTGGAACTAAAAAAGCATGAATTGCGATTTCAAAGTCATTAAAAGAGAGAAAGGAGGAATGACTTGATCTTGATTAAAAGCCTCAGCTGGAGAAAGCTTGACTTCACAACTGCATTAATCTGTTTATAAAATCTCAGATCATTATCAAACATCACCCTTAGTTTTTTTGTGTCATCTTCAGATGTGGAGCCAGAGACCCAAGACCCTGGTCCAAGGCCACTATGGTAGCCCAGTCACCAAACAACATGCACTCTGTTTTGCCTTCATTATGATGTAAAAAGTTTAGTACCAGCCATGCTCTTAAGTTCCTCAGACAGTCAAACAAAGGTTGAAGCAGCATGCCTCCCATTGCCTTTAAAGGTAGGTATATCTGAATGTCATCAGCATAGCGATGGTAGGACAAACCATACTTCTTTAAGACAGACCCCAGTGGAAGCATGTATAATGAGAATAGAAGTGGGCCGAGAACAGAGCCTTGGGGGACACCACAGAAGAGGGGAAATGAAGAGGAGGAACAGGCACCGATAGTAATACGCTCATAGTTCAGAGGAGTATGTGGTGGCACCACAAAATACAGGACATTCACACAGGAGGCCGAAGTTCGACTCCAACATAGGACAACTTTCTATTGATTATATTTCCACCAGTTACTTCATTTCCATGACAGGTTCAAATGTCATGTTTGTCACATGATGAACGTGTGTTGGGGTTAAATAGTTTTAGATTTTATTGCCTAAATCTGAAGTCTTTGTGCCTAATTCCAACCAAATCCCATTGTTTGCACAGTTGTTGTCCGGAACTTAACCATTTAGGTTGAGAATCAACATTAAACCAGCCACAATTTTGCTGATGATGTACAAGACAGCATCATTTTGGGTCCTAACATTGATAGTGGTGCAATTTTAACAAACACCTGGGATAAAAGACATACGTGGGCATAAAAGCTTGAGGACTTGTTGTATATATCATGTCCTTTGGATCACCTTTTGTTAGACCTTAACTTTTAACAGTTTTAACTGTGCAGAGCAGTCAGACAATGGAAATAAAGAAAACACTATAATGTGAAATCTTAATACAAAATTGTTATTGTTGTTGACATAAGGAAGTTGTTGAATCGTTAGAAGTGTCATAAACAAGAGTTTTACTTCCTGGCATCATAACATGACTATAACATAAGGTATTTCTGCAGTGCTAAATAGATCACTGATCGGTCACAGATTTTGTTACCCTTGGACACAGCCAGATTTGCTTTTTCCACCTATTTTTAATCATCATGTTAAATCAACTCTATCAACCTAATCAAATAAGCACATTTTCCAAAATGTCCGCTTAAGGCCTTCTAGCAGGTTATGTGGTTTTCTGTCCTTCTGGCTTATACTTTTGTTAATCAACATAGCCTAAAAATGACAAAAGTAATAATAAAAACTAAATTTTAACATGACAAATTAAGATTTCAGGACTTGGGTACATCTATAACAGTGTCCTTATGTGAATTGCTCATTTACTCTCAATTTAATTTCAAGTGCTTCCTTTAATTTTCAAAATGTCCAGGTAGCAATGCTTAACTTGATTAATATGTTTCATTATTTCAATTGTTCACATTGTGTTTAATCTCACCTTTGCACAGTGTACCTCGGTTGACCTTAACACAGAGCTGATTTCTGAATGACAAAAGCAACATGATTCCGAAAAGAATAGTTCCAACATTTACTGTTGTATCACTGTACTGTACAAAGTTAATGACACATTTTTCACTCTGCTCTCTGTGAGCACCTTGAGGCTTTGCTGAGCACATTAATGCTCTAGGATGGAGCCCTTTAGAATCATTTTTTCATAGTTGGGGGTAAAGTGCCAAGGAGTCAAAGGGTCGTACTTTGCTATGCACATCACCACAACCCTGAGGGCTTTTCCCATCAATGTACACTCTCCTTCTGGGTGAGACATCACAAAGGTTAAGGCACACATTGTTGGCAGTGTTACTTTCTGCAGTTTTCTGGTCACTGGGATCTCAAGTTATGCTGTTACAGCTGCATTAGCTGAGTTATATTAAAATGTTAATTGAACCATTGCTGGGCTTCATTATATAGAAGAAATGTCCATGCATAGACATCAATATCTGTCACTACAGTGGCTGTAGTGATAAATAAACATAAAAGCTATGACCACAAAGTAGACTTGCCAGAAAGCCTTCAATTCATAATGAGTACAACAATAAAAATATGATGTAGTAGCTGGATATTTAAATACCCCGAAGAACAATTCACATTATTATGCATAATTATGCTCTAACACAGGAAAAAAATAGAGCTGTTCTTGGCTAGCTAGTTAGCTGACACTTTTCTAATTATTTGTAGATTCAGTTGATGACATTTTTACTGATGGCAGGTTGTGCTATTAATTTGTGCCAACTGCTGAAAACTGATCCAACGTCTCATCTCTGTAAAACTCCTGATGGAGGTCTGATGGAGAGATTGATAGGGAGAAACAGAGACTGGCTCGATGCTTAAAGAACCTAGTTAGGCTCTTTGCCATTCTGCGGTTTTGCATGTAAAGAACTTTCATTGCAAGCTGAGATGCACTCCTCAGCACTCCTGTCAAATAAAGCAACATCAGTGGTGAATCTTTCTGGAAATTCGTCCTGTTTTCACCCAGCTCTGTGGAGTATCATCACACTGGCAGTTGGCTGCCTTCATCCATCTTTCTTCTTTGGCACTGTTTGTGCTTTCATTACAACAACTCATCTTCATGTACTCTCAGTAATTTGTCATTTGTGGTTGCCTATGGGTCCATAAAGCAGAAACAATGATGGAAGTAGACAATGATAACCATGGCTGGGATTCTATCTTGATCAATAGAGTTGTGCAATGAGGCACATAAAAAAATCTTTTTTTTTCTTAAAGCAATTCTCACTCAAACAGTGCTTCAAAATTACTGAACAGCACATGTGCAGAAGCCATTTCTTTTAAATACTTTTTTTTTTTAATTTCCTTTTTAAAAAAATATTCCTTGATGAATTTTGCATTTCTTAGAAAGGTAAGAAAAAGAAACTCAAGTTTCATTTTGCAGTGGATTTCAGCTGAAATTCATTCCCAAACAGTGTCAAAGTCAAAGTGAACACTATAAACTGAAACTTCAGTATTTTTACAGCCTGATTCAACATAGCTATTGTAACAGTGAGGAAAAACTACAGGAGAACTGAAAGGTCAACAAGCCATGTGTGATATAAAATGAAAATATGCCAACGTCTACTACTGTGTAGTATTAAGAAGCGACTGAACACTTAAAATGCTTGTGAATCGTAAGTGCCATCATGAAGACTATTTTTTCCCATCATCTGACCCTGAGATCTAACATAAAAAGGTCTCTGTGAAGGTGTAATGCACTTCAATTGTGCCCGCAAGTTTAGAAATAATGTTTTAAAGAACACTCCATCACATCCTCATAGAGGTCAGACCTTTGGAAAATGCAGACTTTCTCTGAAAAGTTTTTTTCCAGGTGTAAATGCAGCCACATCTCTGTCATTACATTACCTCAGGCAACATCCTCACTCTCTCTCCATCTGAGTGCAGTATAAACCTTAAGTGCCAGAGGACTCTCCGGAAACCTTAAAAGCACCCGTGCTCGCCTTTGTCTCAATGCCACTTGCCTTCTCACTTTTATATAAGCATATAACCTCCATTTCTTCTCTTTTGAAATTATAAACAACAAACAAAAATCAGGAAATGTTTTAAGTCAATCAGAACTGCTGCCACAAATGCTTCAGTTGAGTATGAGCCTTTTGGGAACATCAAGAATCAAAGAGTGATATTTCCAACACAGTTATTACCACAGTGCAACTGAGAGGTGGGTGTGAGTAAGCAAAGATGAATGTACTCATTCAGCACTCCACCCTACCATTCAATTCAGTGGAAGTGTCCTCGTATGTGTAGCCACTCTTGAAGGATATGCTTGTCTGAGTTCTGAGGCTACACACTGAAGGAACAGGCAGGCCGAAGACAATCACAGAGGAGCTGAGTGCATCCATTAAGGCTGTCAGTTAGTAAGGGCCTTGATTAATTGCACACTGCATAGTTGCAAATTAAGGCAGGTCTCAAGCCCACCCCACCAAATAATTAGGTAAGAATAGATTGCCAGAGAGAGGAGGGTGAATATTGGGTGCCTGACATCACTCACTTTGCTTTAAACGTAATAAAAGGTCTTACACTGTGTATGCATGGGCAATAAATGTGTTGAGCATATTTACATGCGCGACTGTGGCTTCTGTGGATGACCAAGGCAGTAATGATGGTGCAGACATTTTCAGTATATCTGCCCTCTGTGACATCTGCTTGTAAACTTGTAAGTGTAAGCTACGTGCATGGAATGTGGACGACTTTTATTGCTTCTGTGTGTATAGAAATGATGCAAATATAACAGCACATCACAGGTGACAGTTTCCCCATGCACCCTTGGAGCCAATATATAGTGTTGTACTGGCTCTAATTGCTTGCAAGAGAGAACTTCAAGCCAAACCACACCTTAAATTCCACTCACACTGGACTCTAGGGAAAGGTGAACACAATTTAAGCACAATCTAGACATTCTTGTCATTACGTCAGCAAAACCATAACCCACAGTGAGCCCCAGCACTGAAGCAATTCCAGCTATGGTCTTGATCTTAGATCCACACTCTCTTACTCCATTGTTATTAAAAGCTGTTTTTTCACTAGTGGGTTTCACAATTATTATTTATGGCTCCTTGCAGTGCAGGTGAGGTGCTACATGATTTATGATTAACATAGTATATACTCAATTTTTTTATTTTCTTTGATTCATGTACAAATTGATAGACATAATGCAGTTGAAATCTGATTGTTGGGGTCCTGTACATCTAGTACACACTGGTCTGAGCATGTTGGATGTGGTAAACACGCAATACTGCATCTAATGCAATTCAACACAAAGTCTACAGCGCTACAGTGAGGGCTGGTCAGTGGCTTATACATACTGTCCAACAGTGAAATGGCCCCAGGGAAGACAAGTTCTTTCATGTGTTGATTTTGCAGGGAAAGACACTGAGTCTTCTTACAGTCAAAAGGGGCTTAAGCTTTTTACAGGCAGACAGAGTAGAGTCCATTAAAAATGGTCTCTCCATTTCTCTTTATTAAAGAGAGCATTTGTTAGACTTTAGCTACTGATCAGGTTGCTGCACAGCTAATTCAGATGCCAGTATGTCAGAGCAATTAAAAAGACAAAGCAAAAGTCAAAGAGATAGTGTACTTAGTTATAGAAAGTAGTGGGGAGAGCCTTGGTGTTCTGTAGCCTCTCTTTATTGTTTCTGAGCAGAGTTGGCATCTCAGAAGAGCAGCAGTAATCATCATGATCAAATAAACACCCTCACATTCTGATTTACTCTCTCTTTGTTGTGCATCATTTTCTACCTGCCCACACATCTTCAATGACTAGTAAACTCAAATAATACTGTGGTTATACAGTACAGCACAGTACATATACTTCTAGGTCTAGGACACAGATGTAGCGCTGTTTAATTCAACCTTACAGGATTTTAAAGGCTGTGGTGACCCCATTTTGCATTGATCAAGTCTGCAGCAAATAGTAGAGCATTGTAAAGTTCGGGATTACTGAGTTTTGTCATAATTCACACATTCTTCAGATGACAGCTGTTCTTTCCTGTAGCAGAAATAGTCTAATTACCTTCTCCCAGCAGCTACTGTAATCTTACAGTAATAAGTGGTTAGTTTAGTACAGGGACAAAAAAGCAGGACCTGGACAAATTACTAACACCATCCTTACTGTCTTCTTTCATGAGGTGCTCAATATGGGAAATCCTTTGAAAACAGTCTGCTCTGACATGGCCCAGTGGTGATCGGACCAGGGCCAAGGGTCAAAAGTCTGACAGAGTCTTGGGGAAAAGCCTCTAGTACAGTAGCTTAAGTTGACTGTTAGAATGAAGCGCTCAAGAAAAGTGGAAATGAATGCAGTTTTTATTAGGGAAATTCTCAGGTGTGAAATTCATGTTATATCTGTGTAGTGTAGAAACAGGACT
>OMLM01007065.1:64017-84720 GCA_900302695.1 Helostoma temminkii | reverse complement strand
CCTATTATGAAGATCTGGGACCTTGCATGAATCACTGTAGTATTCTTTCAAGATGAGACTTTTTACTATTACTATTCATTATTGGAGGTAGTCAATGTTCTTAGCTGCGTTTCCTAAAACAGAGCCGGGCAGGATTCTATAATTCCAATTACAAACAATAATTCAACACTAACAATTATTCAGCAGAGTTATTTTGTAAATATATGATGTGGTGGTAATTATAAATTGCAGAGACTGCATTTTAATAAGGTTGAACAGGATTGGGGCTAATTAAATAAACGCCCACATAAAAACAAATCATGGGAATAGTTCAGTGAAAAAGCAACAGTTCCTTCAAGCTACCTGCTATCACTTTTATCTACCTCACATCAATCACTCTGATATATTTCAAAATTATTTTAATTTAAAATAAAATAAAGGTATTTAAATCCATATCACATTCCTAAAACTTTATATTCATTCTTACAAAAGAAATTTTTATCTAGATGGGTAAATGTTCTTATCCAATAGCAGACTGTTTCTGTCTGATGTGGTTGACTTTACAGGTTTTCTCCATTAAAAACAGGCATTAAAACACAGAAGGGAACTCTGAAAACACAAATCATTAACGCACTTCGATGAAAACAATAATAATACAACCACGGAAAGTGATTTGCCCTCTTTTTCCCACTTGCAAAACAACTTAGACAAAAACTGAAATGTACGGTCGACCTTAAGTTGTTGAGTCAGTGCAAAAATGATTAAGCTTGTACTGACTGTGTGACTGGAGAATAAAAGCAGGCTGCAGTGATTTCCAGCCATACAGCACCAACTCAATTGAGGAATTTGCATTTCCATAAAAAGTCTCCTGTGGTCTGAGAGAGAACACGACAGAGCGTTAATTACCCAGGCAACACTAGAGAACAAGGTAAAAGGCGTGTTAATGAAATACTAATAAGGTTCCAATTTGAGTCCTTTGGCTTTGCCATCCTCTAAAGTGATCTCAAGGACTTCAGTTCCTTCCGTAGCTGGTCTCTGTTATTGTTAATTACCACTGCTCACATGACAGAAGGCAGTTTAGAAACTATTATTTCGGGGGAATGAATCCTTTGTGTGCAGTCCTTTGATGGAGGAAACCCATGCCGGTTAACTGGATGTCAGAATTGAGGGACATGGAAAAAATCTCTAAAACCCTTTAAAGAGAGAATGAGTTCATTGTCTGTCTTCTCTATTCTCTCATTTAACAGCTGAGGAACAACCTAGTTTGGGTTCTCAGGAGGGATAATGTTTATGATAGTCTGTGCAATGTTCTAATTTAACTGCTGCAGCATTTAGTGTGAAATTTTAAGCAAAAAACGCATTTATAACCAGCCCATTTTTCTCACAGCCAAAGAAAACAGTTGAGTTGACTTAGAGCTGTTAGGTCTTCAGAGTTGTGTGGTAACTGCAGATCTTAGGTTAGCATCTACAAGAAAAGTAATGGAATTTCCACTATGGGCATCCTGCAGGACCAAACAGCCATTTCACAAGACTGCGCGCCGCACTGAACCACAAACTGATAACATAAGTCAAAAGGAAACTCTTCAAGTGTTGGCGAGTAGCAAGTAGAGGAAAAGCAGACGGGGATGGGAGATATTCTCAAAGACATTCGAAGATACAGCAATTTCTCTGAGGCAATCATTTGATGCTCTCATTCCGTGATGGCTGAGTGTCACTACTTTTGCGCTCCCATCACTCAAGTGTATCCAGCACTCCAAGAAATTGATTGTTGGAGGATAGGGCTGGAATAGTACGCACATACACAAGTACACATCCAGCCTGGAATAAAACAGTTTCATGCAGCACTCAAAACATTGTGTGCAACTCTGTCTGAAAATGGATCTCTTGTTGATGGTTTTAGTATTAGCGCAACAGTGCAAATATGGTAAGTGTAGATAAAGCAGGAAAAAATAAAAACTAGAGACCGGATGCCACAAAATACGAACAAAAGGGAAAAAGAAACTTCCAGACTAAAATATTCTAAGATAAATTCTGTGAAGAAAGGTAAAATGGTCAACAAGTCATTAATGAATGCATGTGAATTTCACATAGTATAGACTGCATCTTTGGGTTTATGCTTTGTTGTACAGTCCTACAGATAAGCTGCAAACATACCATACTGTATATATATTTTTTAGTTTAAGATATTGATTTATATGTGCAGTGTATATTCTCAAGTCTGAAAGACCCTTACCAGCTGTCATAGTATCTGCTCATATTACCCAGAAGCTGAGCTCTGCGAACCTCTTGTCGAACTCCCTCATATCAGCTATAGAAACGGATTAGTTCAGCAGATTATTTGCCTCCTCTGAGCAAGTCTCCTATAGTCATTGCAGGCAACGGTGTAGGTTTTACTTTTTCTTGATCTCACAGGAAACCTCACTCTGTGCTAAATAATCGAAGGTTAGTAGAGGTTAATTGTTAATGACAATCTTTTAGTTACTGATTGTATCATGAAATGTCTTTAAATTGATTAATTTCTGCAAAGTATCACATGAAAAGGTCATTAGCATTCAACCCAAACAGCTAATTCAGAACTGGTACCAGCTCTTACAACTACTAAATGTCACGATCAATGCCAGCACGTCACAATATTAGAATAATGGAATGATTTTGTGTCAAAAATAAAGGACTAAAGCCTGAGACGTTACTGGACTGTGGACCACACTGAAGTAAATGTGTTGTGCATTCAGATGTTGCACGTAGTAAAAGAAGCTTTCTTCAGTCTTAGTGTTTTAGAGCCTCTTGGTCTATTAGTCGTCTGTATATTTTTTTCTCAACAATGGCAAGCCTAGTGTCTCTGTATGAATGCAGACAGATGTTTCACATCTTAATGCTTCTTTTAGAAGTCTATTAAAAACTTTTTTCTTTTAATAGTTGAATTATTTCCATTGCGCTGCTTTGTCTTCAAATTATGTTGTGACCTGAGATATCTGATGATTTAAAAGACCCTTTCAGTGGAAGCACACTAAACCTCTTCTTCTTTCACATCTCCATCTGGCTCCAAGCACCACTCTAAGACAGTCACTAAGGCTGTGTTTGCAGAGCTTGCACAGCAGTGGTCGATAATAACTATGATGATAATGGGATTCTGGCCACTATCACATTACCCACAGCTGATGGCATAAAATGTGATTATCATTTGCCATTTTTTTATATGGCTAATGATAACACTGCCAGTACAGCTGTCTGTGTTATCATTAGTAAAGTAGAGTGTTAAGACTGTTTTTGGATGTTGTCCGAATCTTTCTGTAATTTTCAAACTTACAACAAAGTCTTTGGGTCTTTGGGAAAAATATTTCATCCTGAACAATTTGTACTAGATAGATAATAACGCCCACCTAATGGCTCCATAAAGCTCAGCGTAGTGTTCAGCAACTGATAGTATTTACTCATGCATCTGACTGCAGCTCATCAAAATTTCATCCAGCAAATGAATCACTCATAGGAGGTCTTCCCTGCTTAATTAGACTGGCTAAAATTCAGCCCCTGTTGACACAATAAGAGACACTCAAGTGGTCAACAATCAGGAAGTCCAAGTCTAATGTTAATCTTTGATGTATTTTTTACTATGGTGCATTCAGAAACCAATGAGTCAGATGACTAAAATCTTTAAATAATAATTAAAGCTACAGGTTGTTTCCTCAAACAAATGCAGATTTTTGTAGACGGTTTTAAGGTCTTTACACACTAGAGGCAAATTTTAAGTGATTTACTTGTGCTTTAACAATATTTTTCAAACCAATAACTTGTAAGTGAGCCATTTCATCAGTGTCAGATCTCACAATGCAAAAAAGTGGCATTTATTTTCTTTTGCACTGTTGATTTTATCAATATTTCACTGGCGACTTAATGTTTTCTGACCAATCACAATGCAGCCTGTTGGGATTTCATTCAACAGTCTGATCAATTTGGTTTCAGCTGCACTAACAACAATGTTAAAAACCAAGAAGACAATGAGTGTAAGGACAATGTGGAGAATGACATACGACGGCTATGACAAGCTGCAACAGTCTAATGGAGTGTGCACCTGTGAGTTAAAGCTACTGATGTATCAAAGAAGTGTTCAGACTATTTTACCTCACACCCATGGCCAGATGCTGGTCCGGATCGATCAGCTTTCTGAAATTGCACCTCTGCTTCATCAAGTGCAGTGTCAGCACAGCCAGCAGCTCCTCCTGTGCCACTGACATTGTGAAGCAGGTCCGAAAGAAACCATAACACAGCTTCAGCTCCTGCCCCGAATAGTGAAACTGCTCCTTTTTGTTTCCTTCTTGTCAAATTTTCTCTTAAAAATTCTTCTATTCAGTAAAAGGAGCACCAGGCATTTTTTTGTAATATGACTTTTTAGAGACTTCACTCTCATTTTTGCTGCAATTTGAATATAATTTGCCTTTGTATCATTTATTCACATCGCTCCTGATGTGTAAAGACCTTTAGAAATAATAGTGGATTGTCAAGTCCCTCTTGTATATAGCATGTTGTTACCTGTATCACCACTCGTGTAGAGGGGTAGGTTTTTGGTGCATTTAAATGTATTGAAAATTTAATTTAGCCACTCTAATATATGTATTAATGGTGGAAGGTCTGTACATCTCTTTGACACAGTCAAACAAATCTCCAGTCTTTCCTGAACTGCCTACACAAGGCCTTTTAGTTCAGCAACAAGCCATCTTTATCGTGCTTGCTTTCACTTCGTAAATCTGCCTCTGTTTTTATTTTGAGAAATAGCAATGAAGAGGGAAAGGATCATGGAATATTGAAGTGATGCTACCTATATTGTTTGTCAAGCCAGAGGGTGTTATGTAGGTTTGATCTCTGAAACATCTCTCTAGTGCTCTCCCAGCACGATAGCTACACCACACATGGCTGCACTGAACATTAGACTGATTTTAAACATCTGCAAAGTCTTCTTAAGGCTGAGGTTGTGGAATTATTGAATTAATAATTATTATTAAAAATACTTAATCATTTAATGTTCAGCATGTCCCCATCTGGACTGTAATAAAACACCAAAAGCACAAGAGGTCATTCAAGCTGCAATATGGATCATGTTCTTAACCATCTGTAATTAAACTACTCTTATTTAACTTTAATCAAAAGAAGAAGTACATGCTGTTATCTGTCAGGTTGTACGATTAAATTCAACACCACATCTATCCTATAGGCTACACTTTGTGCAAGGTCTTATCTTAAACTCATTTTAACTCCAAAAGCTTTTTAGAAAGCGCATAAGAACTTCTGCTGCATCTTAAATGTAGCAGTTTTTTCTTGTTCTTTCCAGGAGAGTTGGGACAGAGGAGATGGGCATACGCCTAGTTTGCATTCTGTTCAGGCTGGACGATTCAGGGCCTGTCAGGCAAGCTCTCTCTTCCTCTGAGGTGCCTTTGAGATCTTGGGAGAGAGAGAGAGATGCATGTGAGGAGTTCTGAAGGAGAGTGAACTTCACACTCGCCTAATCTCTACCCTGGATCTGTCTGTCGTTCAGCGGAAACACCAGCTAGCAGACCTGGCACTAATTCAATCGTTGGTTCTTGATTGGCAGGGGAGTGTGCCGGAGCCCTGGGGAAGCGAAAAAAAGTCCCTTTTGTCCTCAAAGGAAGATAGAGGGGAGAAAGGCTGTCTCCCTTTAGACTGAACCAGACCAGTGAGTGCCATCCGATGGAGCCAGAACTCAAAAGATCAAATAAGGTTAAAGGAAGCGCAAGACTGCAATACCAAAGTAGCAATGCGAAAGCACTAGGAACGAAAAAGAATTTACATAGGAATATAATAAATGTTATACCCATGAATGATATACAGCTAAATGTTTTTCTGTTTCCTACATTTATATAACTTTCTCTTCCAAACAGCAGCATGTTTAAGGATTAGCAACATATTTTTTCACAATATTTCCCAGTTCCATCATGAAATAACACTGTACCCTAGAAATTATACTTACATTTAAACATTTCTGGGGGATTGGTGACAACAGACGCTGTTGGTTATGGTTATGGTTACAAGAAGTAAGATTCTAAACAAACATAACTAAAATACAAAACAAAAAACAAATCACTAAACTGATATAAAATTTAGAAACTCACCCTTATGGTCCAGCAGGTGAGACCATTACATTTGGGCTTTATACAGAACCAAATGCTTTAACTACTCACAGACGCTGAATTAAGCCAAATGGTTATCTTTTGCTCCGCTATTAAATTTAAATGACACCTCTCCAGAGAACGACAATATTATGAGAGGAATAATTCCATCTGTATGAATAATTAAAAATAAAGTTATCAAACTTTTTCTTCTCTCTTCTTTCTTTAATCTTACAAAATGTTAATTATAAATCAGAGCTGCTGTCACACTGCTCATACGCACACTCTGATGTCTGTCATTTGTCTGAAATACTTCATTAGGCTAATTGGTCAAAATGATATTCATATACAGCAATACCATTACATGTGAATATTATGACACAGTTGATTAGGCAAGCCATAGATGAAGAAACTAGTAAAACTGAAATTTAAATGAAGAAAAATGGTACAACCTTCCACCAATGTTAATTTAACAATATTTATATTTCCCTAAAACTGATTGAAAAACCTTTTAGCAATACACCTAAAGTGACAATTTGCTATCATTAAAGCTTGTCACACCAAGATTACATCAAGCATAAAACATTTACATTAAATATGAATGAAATTATCAACATTTATGAGAAAACACATCAAACATTAAGGTGAAATGCAGGTATTTGAGGGGAAAATTTAATGTATAAGTGTAAATGTCTGCACAGCTCTGAACAGTATGTGTCATCAACGTATCGTGTATCAAGCTAAAAAGTACATACAGTGCTGTAAAAAAAAGTATTTCCACACTCCCTGAATTCTTCTTTTTTGCATTTTTGTCTTACTACTTCAGATGAAACTAATTTTAATATTACACAAAGATAATCTGAGTAAATACCAAATGCAGTTTTTAAATAATGATTTCATTTTTGAAGGGAAAAACACTGTCCAAACCTGCCTTGCTCTGTGTGAAAAAGTAGCACAATGACGATCCAGGAAATCATAAAAGAACCCAGTATAATAACAATAACATCTAAAGTCTACAACAACCAGTTATTAGGTTTAGGAGGCAATTACGTTTTCACATAGGGACAGGCAGGTTTGGATAGTTAAGTTCCCTTAAGAAATAAAACAATCATTTACAAACTGTATTTCTTATTTTCTCAGGTTATCTTTGTGTAATATCAAAATTTGCTGATTGGAATCATTTAAGTGTCACAAATATACAAAAAACTAAATCAGGAAGGTGGCAAATACTTTTTCTCAGCACTGTATTACACATGGCACAGCAATGAGATGCTGCAGGCTAATAAAATCAGGTTTCTATGGTGCAAAAACACATTTACAGTCTGATGTAACCATCACATACAACTAACACATATAGACCCAAGTCAAAGTAAACTATGGAGGTTATTTCTGTTACACAGTGCTGTTTGAAGCTTTCTGACATATCGCTGTCAAATATTACACTATAGAGTCATAACCAGAAGGAACATGTTATATTAATATAATATATATGTAGTGTTATCATAAGAAGATGAGGTACTTATTTGATTGTTCCACTTGTTTTACTTCGATGGAATTGGATGAATAACTACTTTTCTGTAGATAAAAAAGCAGCTGGGTTATAGAATCCTCCTTCCCTGCATTCAAACATATTATTTTGCTATGACACATTACAGACTAATAATTCCTTGGCCACCAAATGGAGAAATAAAACAGATTTTGGTGAAGTAAGTTATTTCATGTAAAGTAAATAACAAATAGTAGTAGTAAATACAAACATGCAACCATCTGCTGTATGAAGATAAAAGTTAAAGTGAAAAGGGTTGGACAGGAAGTGAGTGAATGTAAGTGGCTCTGCACTGTCAATATGTGTCCTCTGCTTCTGAGGATGAGCGAATGGTCAGTCAGAACAGGTCAAAAAGTTTCCCTGTCAGTGGTGCTGTATATCACCTCTCAGGGGATACAGAGAAACAGTCTCCTGGACGTTAATGGGCTCTGGGATTGGTGATAAAACAACCATCAATACTCTTAAATGACTGAGTCCTTGGATCCGAAGAGAGAACGACTGATCAAGATTCAAGTCAACAGAAGCAATCCATCGCAGGTTTTTATCATTAAAATGAGTTGCAATTAAACAAAATATATGGCATTGAGTCAAACAGTAATTTATCTACTATATCCTACTAATATTTGAATCATGTCTTCACATTAAAGCCATTTTTATTGTGAAGCATTTAACCTGGTTTTTTAAAAGCTGTTAATGGTCATTGTCCTGACTTTAGAGTCCTTTGGTGAGGAGGCAGCTTGTAGTACATACATTAATATATTGGACATGACCATTTAGGTAAAAATCCAAACCTTTTTAATGCAGTTAAACTGCAGGTTGTGCCATTGCTTGTAACAATCAAACACTAAACAGTAATCGCTAAGCATATCCAGTCCTAATGCACCAGTCAGGAGTTATTACTCTACATGTCACATCACCTACTTCATGTTTAAAAGCTACAGCAGGAATAATACTAGAGGGACAATAGCTACATTTAACTGTGAAGGCTCTTCAGGTTACTGTTAAAACATCTTCAGTCTTCAGAGCACTTTCACTTCTGTGACGAGGGAGGTGAGCACTACTTGCTTGACTCACTTGCACCAGCAGGAGGGTACAAGTCGATCAGTATTCTCCAGTGAGACTCGCTTCTGCAGAACAGAGCATGCTGTCTCCCACTTTAATGGATTGAGAACTGAGTTGGAGCCACCAGGTGGACACTGAACACACGACCAGAATGCATTGTGCATTATAGCATGTTCAATCTATTTTCTTCAATCACTAAGGCTTTGCAAGAAAAAAAAAATCATAGCAAAATTTCTGGGCTGCGAATTTAAATTAAAAAAATTGTCATCTGCTGCATAGCGAGACTAAATAAGATGTCTGAAAATATGTGCTGCTCTAATTTTCAGATTTAATTTTAAATCTATGAAGGAACAGCCTGTTACTTCTGTTTGGAAGCAAATACCTAGAAAAGGCATTCGTGAAATGTTAGATTCTCAAATATGTACTCAAATAGATTTATGCAGAATGCATTGCCGGTGTTGCATAATGCATTGCGCCTGCCTAGTTTAAGAAATGCAAATCACCTCAAGTTGATGGAATCCATTCAAGTTGATGGAATCCTTCCAGGGGCATGGGCATGAAATGTTTAAGATTCTCCAAATGTTATTGATGCAGCGAAAGTAAGAGACAGAGGATAGATACAGGTAGAAAGAAAGAGAGAGAGAAAAAGGAGAAAGAAGGACAGAGGACATGAAAGAGTATAAAGTTTGCCTTGTAGAATATAACACCAGCTGTTACTGACTTTCTCTCCCGCTGTTATTAAACAAGGGATGAAAGATGTTGTCTACCGCCATGTGTACACTTTCAAATGAGCTCAAAAAAGCCATTTTGCAGGGTAATATCCAATTCATGCAGGGTACTGTTGTTATGTATTTTAGAAGCAGCTGTCTTTTGTTACAAAATGCCCAGTCATACAAAAAAAAAAAAAAAAACACCTCTCCGGGCAGTGGTTAGCTTTTAACTGGGTGCATTTATGAATAATTGTTGCCTCTGTCCTGATGTAGCAAATATAGTGTGAATTCTTTAATAGAGAGAAAGTGATAGCATGATAGAGATGTTATGCCTCAATCAAAAACAGGCTGTTATGTACTTTTCCACAACAAAATTCAACACTGGGATCCTTCTCATCTCAATACGAGCATGCAGATGCTCTTAAGATGCAAATATACATGTGTGTCTATCAAACTAAGCTTTAGCTTTTCATTCAGCAGACCACTACACCAAAACATTCAAATTGCTGTTCAGTGCTCGTGACACACAAATCAAAGTGCCCCTGCCTTCCATCGTGCTACTGATCTTACATTAGAAACTATGAGGCATCTTCATCGATCAGAGGCTGTAATCCATCATAGACTCTTTGGCATTGTCCGTTTTCTGCAGAGAGTCCAGAGGGTAACTTGTTTCAGTCGATAACTTTTACAACCGGCAGTGAGGTTCAACTTGTATTTGTCTCAATATTTGTGGAAAAATGTTAAAGCACGTAGTTTAGAGATCAATAGCTTTAAACCTTTATCACCAGTCAGATTCCTCACATTATCGACGCTGTACAGATCTGCGCTGTTCGCCATTATGTGGATAATAAAAAAAAAAAACTAATACAATCATAACTGTGAAACAGCAGTGCTAAATGATAAGTAAAATGAAGAAACATAAAAGGTAGAAACCCCAGAAAGAGTTTTTTGATGTGTTGACAGCTGCTTGACAATTTAGCGAGAAACCCCCACGACGTTGCACTTATGAATTTGCACTAACTGGACACTTGGAGAGAGATGACAGGGTGCGACACACATCACTTTGAATTAAGACTGTGTGACAGCTCCTTCCTGTGAACCTCAGCCCCAGCTCCTCCTAGACTCTTAACCTCCCAGAGAAAAAGGTTCAAACAACCGAATCGATAACAATTTAGGGCAACATTCTTGTCACTTCCTTTTTCTTCTTTTTCATCTCCAACCACCCGGACTGCATCATGGGAGACAATTTGCCGTGCAGCACTGCTCTGATAGGACAACAAAGAAGGCCCAGGACAAATGGCTCTTTGGAGGGAATTGATGGAGCTCTGATCGGACACGCCTGCTGATAAACCTGTTCCTTACAACAAAGTCGAAAAGACTGAAAACAGAAAGAAAACATGGCGTAGTTTTCAAATGTGACAGCAGGATATACCCATAATAAAAAAAGCCAGTAAAATTAGATCTTATTTGATTATGAATAAATGCATTGGTGAATATATAGAGAATGCAGACATGGGCACAGGAAGCAAGCAAGTTACAGTAGTTTGAAATTCTATATAAAAAAGATTTTAACATTCAAATCATTGAAGATTTATGTAATTGATCCAACTAAATATAACTAAAACTAAACCTTGATTTTGATTATTTATACACTATTAAAGACATTTAAAAGTAAGTAGTAACTAGTAACTGTTAAAATAAATGTAGTGGAGTGAAAGTACAAATACCCCAAAATTGTACTTAAGCACAGTACTTGAGTAAATGTACATAGCTACTTGCCACCTCTGGCAATAGGCTGGTGGAGCCTGATATTTCAATATAGTTGTTGAACCTTCCATTTTGTTTAACAGAGCACAAATTGCATGGCCCACCTCCTAATCCATCAACACCATTATCTCCATATGTCCTGTGAGAATAAGCTGAGAATGAGGTTCCATCATTCACCTGCTGTCTCTCCAGTATCACCACCATCTACACTCTGGGGGATCCCAGACCGGGACCTGCATTTTATAGAAACATTACATTTGAATTCATTTTTTAAATCTATTATTTATTTTAGGTTTATTATAAATTTATATTTTTATTTAAGTTTATAATGAGTATTGTTTTACTTCCCAATTAACAATTATGTTCAATTATTTAGTCTGATTTGAATAAAAGCCTGACAGATCTGTCAGTTCTGATTAATGTTTAGGCTGATCACAGTATGAGCACGTCATAACTCAGTGGCCGAGAACTGTGCTTGCTATAGGATAAAACCAAAATAGCGACTCTGTATATCATGTGATTTTATGATATCTGAAAAACAGCAGCAGATGTATACAGTTTTATCTCAAATAATGAATCATTTGACAGATTTCCTATGACTGATGCGATGTGATGGCTCAGAATATAATAGTTCCTGACATAGCACAAATATTATCATTAAAGTAGGGTTTAATACATCATATGACAGGCAACAGACACTAGATATTGAAGGTTATTACATTAAAATGACTATTCAGTTGTTTCATCCCTGTGTTGAATACTTGCTATTACTTGAATATGTGCTATTTACTTTTTACACTGATAGTTATTAAATGGATGAATGTTTCAAAATGCAAAACTAAAGTCCCATGTTAATCAGTGGTCACTGAACTGGAGGCTGGCTGACTACAAAGTGCTAATATTAAAAGCTACTTGTTTAAATGCAGCCTTTTTGTCTGGGTATCTGTGTACAGATGTGCAAGTGTGAAGCTGAGCAGTTGTTTACAAAGTAGTATGAAATAAATGTAAAATGTAAAAAATAAAAACAATATTGTCATAAAATATGCAGCAGCTTACGCATTTAGCAGCATTTCAAGTTAAATTAATCATAAAGATTACAACAGAGATGTGGCTGTAACCTCTCAGATAAAGTGCAACACAAATCTATTCCAGCATAATGTATCTAAAACATGGCAACACTACAAACACTGACATAGTTTAAAACAGGGTCTCCTCAGGCTTATTTCTAAACTACAAATATGGGGAGATTCAATCTAACGTGCATTGAAACAGGAAGCTGAAAAAGAAAAAGGCAATCAAATATTAAAGACTCTCTTGGGCACTGGCATGCAGCAGCCCTGTTAACCTGACCCAACTCCTCAGCTGTCACCAAATGCAGCGCCACTGTACTGAAATATTAACAGTCTGCAATCTGTGACACATGGGTACTGCATAGCCGTGGCAGGCCTCATAATTGATGTAATGGAAATGGAGATACCCAAACATAAGGGCAATTCTTGTATCATACTGAATGTACATTCAGTTCATTTGCTATAGTTCATTTCTACTATGGTTTGAAAAGCTAATGTGGTATACTATAACGTGCACAATATACTGTGTAGCATATGCACAACATGCACTATCGATTTTATTGTCTTTCTCATGCACAAAAATCATAACTCATATGCATAACATTCACAGTGACTGTTTTGTACTTTAAAAGGTCATTTGATACCTGCAGCACAAATTTAATTGTACAGTGCAAGGTGAGCACAGCATAATAACATATAGCACCCACTCTATCAGCTACAGATGTAACAGATCTTTTTGAAACAAAAAAAAATAGTGTAATTTATTTCTATCCTAAAAACCTGAATCAGGATTATAAAACTACATTATTTTGTATTTGTATAATTTAGTAAAAGGTATTATGGTACCTTGATAAATTTAAATAACATAATAGCCAGAGACCCAAACAAATGTCTAAAGTACAATGTTATTAAAAATTGGATTTTGAACAGAACAAGATGGTTTGATGGTTGAATTAAAGCTTTGCCCGTTACCCAAAACAATATGTATGCACTGAACAGAGGCTTAGTGTCATAAAAACAAAGTGCGATCATGGTTTTTGTGGCATTTTCTAAATGCAAATCACGTAAGAAAAGAAACAGGACATTAATCCATCAACGTATTCGCTGCTAGCATAAAATAAACTTACTTGGAAATGGAAACTAACATTTTAAACTGAGCAGTGATAGTCTGTGTTTTTTCATTAAACCTAAAGAAGACAAAAACCTAAAGTGTAAAAAAAAATAGATAATATTTAAGAATATTTAAGTAATGTGTTAAAGAAGACCAATATGTTTCAGTACAAGTGTTTCAACACTGTAGTCTACTGTAGTAATTCTGGGTTAATGAAGCAGAGCCTCTTTGTTTTCCTCGCCCTGTTTATGCTTCAGCAGCAGCTACAGTATGGCTCTGAGCTAAACGAATGAAGTTGTTGTCATCTGATCATTACACTGTTTTCACAGTGGCTTTATCCCATATTTGCAGCATCAAAAATGCCTTTAATTAAAGTTTTTTTTTTACCCACATTTACTCAACCCTGTGTGTTAGCTGTAGTGCAGTTGGATCTAAGGGTTTGCATTTAGGCAATCACAAGCATCCTCATGCATATTGGCATATTTTCAAGAGATAATTCACATGACTATGTATCAACAAAAAACACTTTCTTTTGTCATCTGAGTGACAGTTTAGTTAACACTGATGGCTTCACTTTGTCTTGGGACAGGAAATTAATGTGGAGCCTCCAGGTGATTTAATGGAGAGGAAAATGTCAAGATGAGGACATGGAGAATACTTCCTGTGCGCCAGTTCTTTTTTTTTCTTCTTCTCTTTTCTTTTCTTTTTTTTTTTTTTTTTTTAAACTCGCCCTGAGCAAGGCTGACAAGATGAAACCAGACTGGACTCCGAACAACAAGGGCTGCTGTTAGGGGACTGCTCTCTGACTCATCCTCTGCAGCTTTAACAAGCACTCAAAAAGGGCCGTGTCTTTGTCCAAAGCAAGGCAGCATTCACTGTTTTTATCTCTGCTCTTTGTCTCTGCTCCATGTTCACTCACGTTTAACTGCAGATATGCAAAAGTACCACAGGTATATGTCAACATACAACAATGCTTTAGACTTTTCTTTTTTGAGTGTCTTCTTCTCATTATATCCATAATATATGTTTAATTATTACACTTTTCCTTCCTCTAAGAGGCTCAGAGTTTAATTTTAAATGTTTTTTACTGCACCACCCACTTGCAGAAGTCAGAACAAACCAAATTCATTATAGAATATATACAGTATTAAATTTACTCACCAGATATTGTGTAAGACATCAAGTGAGACTCATATTGGCAGTGTTCAGCATTACTTGGTTTCTTCCTTTGGTATGGTCAGCACCAGAGTCACTGTAATCCATTTGGCTTTTACACTTCTATTTTGGCTGCACAGAAACATTATCACAGTTTCCATTCATAGCTGGCCCATATGGATGCCTGATAATCCTGTAAACAATGCACTCCATCCTGCCCAATACACAAAGATAAACAACAAGCGGTTGCAGCGACACAGCAAAAGCGTGAGGTCAAGTCGGTCTTCTTTCCTCATTTTCTGTTTTCTTCTTCTCTCGCCTAAATACAGTTAGAGACACTGACACGTACTGCCAAAAGCATTCATTTTCAGGGGAAGGGATTTCACTCGACAGTGCCAAAAAGCCTTTCCCTCAGAACTCATTATCTCGTCCTCTTTGTGGAGGAGCAAAAAGACACATTTGTGAGCATTGTTTAATCTCAGACTTGAGGTTGGATTTTATTAACAGGTCACTTGTACAAGGGGGAACATTCACACTTTACATTTATGCAAATGGAATTTAGCAATTACTAGCTACAGAAGATTGACAGAGATTGTTTAGTGACTGGTAAATTGATTGTTTTGGCACAAACAGCAGCTGGGATAAGTGGATGGTTCCTTCAAAACAAATGAGTAAGTTAGTTTATTAAAATAAGTTCTCATTTAATCACCCTAAAAAGATTAGTTATATTTTTCTTTCATTTGCAACATAATCAGAATGCTGCATGCTGATCATGGTCATTAGTGCAGATGCGTATGAATTCAGACAAGAGCAGTTCAAGTTCTCCTCGAGGAAACTGCTCACTCACCACCATAAAACATCTGGCAGCCATGAAACCAAACCCATCCACTCTGATGTGGATCACTCCAACCTTTGCTGAATCATTTTATGCACTTGGAAATGTTACTTGTCAGCCTTAGACAATGAAAATCTGCTTGGAAACAAATGTTTTCTCCAGAATCAATGCAGTCAGACATGAAACATGCTTACTTCTTACTTCCACTGTGATAGGATTTCTCTTCACAATGAATGGAAATGTCTGGCCTGGAACACTCGCCTGCACTTTACAACTCATTTCCCCACATATCAATGTACGCCATGGCTTGGGCTGTCACAGGGGTAATGAATGGCAGCAATGAATAGCGGGAGAAGTAAGATAAATAAAATAAAATATTGCTTTGTCACTGGCTTCGTTCAAACTACTTTAACTGGCACACACGTCTTCCTGCTGTCAGCAGGAGGCGGGAGGCTGCATTATCAAGATATTAAACATCAGGTTGGATGTGAAAGCATGCTGGAGCCCCTCAGTGTCCATTCAGCCATGCTTGCCTGGTAGAATTTCTTGGACACTTCTTTGCTTATCTTACACGTCCTATTTCTATTTGCTTTATTATTACTTTTCACCCTGGGTAATTGCTTGTAACCCTCTTCCTGCATTCAATTAAATGCAATTGCAGCTAAAGCACATAACCGTATCATTAATGTTATCCTGCTTTATTATGTCCAAGTCCTCTAAAAACATGCCTCACCAGCTAGAACATTTCTTTGAGTGCTTACATGTGAAATTAAGGCTCCTCAGTCTCAGATTTAGCATCTTCTTAATGAGCTTTTTACGTAAAAGGAAAAAAAAAAGGTTTCCTTCTGCTATCAAAACATCAAAACATCAAAATTAAAGTTTATTAATTTAAACCAAATCAGATGTGATCATATCCTGTGGTACAATACCGCAAATATAGATTTATTTAGTGGGTTGATATTTGAATGGTCACTGGGACTGATGCATCTTGACTGATATTTAACTCAGGTAGGCCCACAAGACCTCTGGGGGCCTTTCTCACAAACCTAAAGTAAGGAGAAATTTGCAAAGTAAGCCTTGTTTAATGTGAAATGCAGACTGAAGTTAAAAGAGCTACCCCGAGTTCATGTCAGTTTAGTTTTCCAGCTAGCACAGCATGATTTCCTTTGGGGATCAGCAGCTGAAGCGCTGCTCGGGGACGCGTTGTTCTTTGAGTAAAACTTAGGTTTATATGCATGATAATGAATCACTGTCCAGTTGATTCATATGAAAATTTTAGTATCTAACCAAGGAATAGTGATTTGGACTGAAACATCTGGCATCCCACCAACACTCCTGACAACTTTTCCCAGCATTATACTGTTGTTGTTAGCACTGCTGTCAGACAATAAGTGGGACCTGCTGCAGTGAAATCTGTTAGAAAACTGCATGTTTAATGCTACACAAATGTTCTGGTTTCCCCCCATACCAAAAAGATGTACTGAGACAAACTATCACAGCAGTGATACAAGTATGCCTCGCCATCAGATCTAAATCTGAGAAAATGAACTGATAGTGCAGCTAATTTCTAATAGTACGCTTTTATCTGGGCTGAGCAAATGTATCCGAACAATAAATCAACCCAATTTAGATGTGTTATGATAGAGGTCTACTGAGTAAAGCAGCATGAGTCTGTGTAACAATGATTTTAATTCACAGCACATTTGATTAGCTTGCTTTGATTAGTTTTGATTAAACTGTTAGAATGTCCCGTCCTCTTAAAGAAATAAACAAATGGAAATGATATCAAGTTAAAGCATTTATGTGAGCTACAATTCACCATTACTTGATTCAAATGTTTAAATTGTGTTATGCGTATAAAATATGTGCTGTGAAATGCAGGAGGGGATACTCTTTTAAGGCTGTTCTAAAAAGGCTAATAATAAAAAAGTGGGGAAAAAAAGAAAGTAGGAAATGATGATTAAAGCAATATTAACACACGTACATGTAAATGAAATGTTAATACTGCACTATAATATACACTTTATTCTATAAGAATGGAAATATGTTGCATTTAAAAGGCTGTGCAATTGGAAATGTGCACTCAGGAGAACAATGTCCCACCACGTTTTGTTTCAGACTGTTTTTAGCTTCTGTGTTGTTAATGTACTGACCATAAAAATAGGTAGAATGCATGCAAGTTTATAGATTTTAAAAATGATCTTAGCATATGTGAGTTTTCCTTACGGTGCAGTTTTAATAGCCTCAAGATGATTCCCATACATCAGTTATCTGTCAAGTAGCCAAACAAACATCACAGCGTTGGACAGGATCTTTCATGACAGGCACTTCCTCGCTCACAGTGTTGGTCACAGTGTGTCATGAATGTTTTCTTAGAGTCTATATTTGCACATGCTTGCTAATTACATCTCATCTTCAGCAGATAATTTGTCAGTTTCACGACCGAACAGAATAAAAGGTTGAGAAAAGGGATTTTTGTAAAATAGGAAATGGTGCAAAAAAAAGCTAATCATTCAGCTATATGCTTTAGTTAAAATGAAATGTTAAAATGTTTTAAAAAAACATTTTTGTTGTTAGATGAGTCAAACAAGGTTAAACCTGCTGCTTCATAAACACATTTTAGCCACTGAGTCACCTTAAACGCCAACATCTTTGCATGATGCTTGACCCGAGCACAGTGCAAACAACCTAAGCATGCAGCAGGCAAATAGAAAAGTCTTGGCAGCCTTTGAGCTTTAAAAAAAAAAAAAAAAAAAGAAAAGAAAAAAATGAGCTCTCGAGCGCTGGCCCAGGCCTGCAGCTCCTCCCTAGAGGTGCAGAGAAGTTTTAATCTAATTAAAACAAGACTAGGAAAGACAACTTGAAAGATAAGGGTGCCATAGATAGTTGGCTGCCTGGCACTGCTGCTATTCATCCATCTCAGTTGCTGCAAAAGCTAGTTATTAGGTCCTTGAGGGTGCAGTCAGTGAGTGACAGCATTAAATAGAAGCTTGGTTTGACAGCTGCAGTGTTGAGATTGACAACACAATCTGACATAAACAGGCAGGAAAATTTCATCTTTAGGGTTTTCACTTTTCCTGATGTTATACAGTGGACAATAAAAAACAACCAAAGCTGCGCAGACAATGCAGAATGTACTTGTTTTAAGATTCCTGGAGCAAGTTGAAAATAACTCATACTGGATGAACTGAAACAGCAGTAAAATGATGTTGTGGACTAAAAAGACACTCAACTCGGTATATAATTCATGCTAATAATGTATTATCAGCATTTCTTGTATCTTTATCTGCATCCACATGAATAATATTTGGTGTTGTTGAATACATTGGGGTATATGGGGAATACAGAGTGGGAGGTTTAATGACACATTCTTCCATTCCCTCCAGAACACATATCTGTAAAACGAAAAAACACTGGCGTCATCAGATTTGTCTTGTGGCTCAGAAAATGTTTTAAGCGAGTCATAATTCATATTCGATGAGTCAATCGGGTCCACAATGAGTCTTTAAAGGTTTGTGAGGGGCTGCTTTTATTTTCTATTAAAAAAAAATGTTTCCAGCGGTGAAAAGATGAATGTGTAGATGTGACATGTTAAAAACTCCAGTGGTACCTACAAGACTAAGCAAGAAACTGATGCACAAAGCGAAATATAAAGTAGGTGCTATATTCTGTTAAACACTGGTCAGTGCATTAAGAGTTAATCAATGCAAATGGACTTAAAGTCATGCACTTTAATTAGTTATGCACCGTGTATTTAAAAAAGGTTATGCTGCAACTTATGGACATGTGTCATATAGTCAGTTGTTGATATTATGTCTTACTTGAGTTACTAATGCTTGCATGAATGCACTAAAATAGAACCACGTATTTGGGATGTTTACAGTATAGTTTGCTGATGATGATCTCTTCATCAGAAGCCTCCATTGTCCTTGAATCGTGCTGTATTTTTTTGAAGTAAAGCATCAAAGCAGACTGATTATTTCTTCAATCTGCCGCTTTGACTTGCAAGTTCACCAAATTTCCTGAACATCACAGAACTTCTTTTCTTTCATCTAAACATCTATACATTTTATTTAAAAAACGTAAAAGCTGTCAAAATATTATTTGGACATTCTAAGAGATAAAACAGACAATGGCTTAGAGAAAACATATACATGGAGTGTACAACAATAGCTGAGAGCACAAAGTCTGCAGGCAAAGAATCATCAGTCATTTTATTCCTTCAGACTTGAAGACAGTTCCAAACTGTGAGATTGGCTTTCATGTATTGCTTACCAGGATAGACATGCACAGCAGGTAATAATTCTTCTACAGTATGTGGTAATAATTAGTAATCTTCATTGTGCAGCTGTAGGGATGTTTGCTGCACCCTCAAAAACAATTTCTGCTTTCTGACACATCTCGTTATAGAACCACCACGCTTGTGAAAACAATGGCGACAAGCGCTAATTTACTGCAGCAATCAAGGACAGTATGGATAAACAAACTCTGTGGTCACTTTCTGAAATGCCTTTAGTAGTAATGGGAGAAGCATAACCATTTCAATACAATTCATTTTACAATACATTTTATTCTTAAACCACATAGAAGCACTCGCATGTATTCCTCAATATAAATGAAATATGTTTCTATAAAAGCAATTAGAGTCTATCTGAAATGCATTCATCCAAGCATCGCAAACTTAATTAGGAGGGCTACCCACAGCTGTGCCTATATGCCACATGCTGGAATGATGCCATAAATTTAACCTTTTAGCTGTGGCTTCAACTAGAAACACCACACTTACGTTCCAGAAGTACTAAGCTTATTACCCTCTCATGTTCATTTTAAGTCCATACATGGTGATTACTTGCATGGTGATAACGGCATGCTCATGGAGAAATCCTCAAAGCAGTATTTGTTGGATTTTATTTCCCCTTTAACACATTTTGTGCCGTTTACAGGCGTTGGTGACTTAATTATGTTGATGTAGTTGCTGATAATATTCATTTGTTTAGAAAATAGATCATAAGAATGGGACATCGTTAACTTCCATTGGTTTCCATTTGAGTTACTATTAGCTGTAACATCCCAATTTCAGTCAATTACTGTGCTGTTTGGAAGTTACACAGTGACCTTATCCAAGCTGACAAATGACCAATTTCTTCACACCCTTCTGCATCCCAGCATGCTTTGCCTTTTCCTATTTACTGCCTAGTTTCTAAATGCCACATTTGTTCCTGTTTATACCCACGGAGGCTTCTTTTTCATCAGGATTACTGACATAAAAGTATTGTTCATGTGGATTTCATTACCCTTCACTGCCAAACTGTTTGTAAAAAAAAAAAAAAAAGCACAAAAAACAAACAA
>OMLM01007065.1:50191-60357 GCA_900302695.1 Helostoma temminkii | reverse complement strand
ATTGTATTTTTTTTTTTTTTTTTTGTATACAAAGCTGGCTGCTGTTCAAAATGGAGGCAACATCAGTTTCCTTTCCCCTCCTATTTAGCCCCTGATATATTTGAGCTGGTTATACATTCAAAGCTGTGTTTCATATTTTATATTTCTTCTTTTGTGCCAAACTCACAAGCATTGCACGGAACCAAATTTTGCATAAAACCCCATATACACACAGATCACGGCATCCATAAATAATATATTGCACATAAATTAAACATTGAAGTTGAGTTTGCAATAGCCGCTCACAGTTGGCCAGCTAAGACGCCTCATTCACCCCCTCCAAGACTTAATTAGAAGCCTTGAATTCTTGTGTGGGAAAACAACAGAAGAAGACGAAGACGAAAAAAACAAACACAGGGGGAAGAAAGCCACAGGGAACATACCCATTGATTTCCCACACTGCACTCTGTCATAACAGTTTGCAATAATTGTGGTCTATGTGAGAGGACCGATCTTGTACAGGAACATTTAATAAACACCAGGTTCCTGCCCCCGTTTATTCACCTTCGTTATCATTAAAGGATAGTACTCCATTTCCACCATTTCCTTACAAGGCTCCAGTTCCTTATGTGTATCAGTTTGCATTTTTGGAGGCTGTACAGATGCGGTGCAAATTGCCTGCTGACAAAAGTTAGTGCCAACACTAAGGCCCAGTGGAGAATTAGCTGTGTGAAAACACATAAATAACCAGCAATGGAAAATGGATACATGAGAATGTGATGTCGGATGAAGTCTAGACTGTAGCTCTGTTTGATAATTTATGATTGGCAGATTTATTATGTGATCAGTCACGTATGTATTATTGTTAGCCATATTAAACTGGCAATATGATATTGCGAACAGCGTGGCAGCATCTCTTATGGTTTGACCATATTGAATGAATTATACATTACATTATTAGAGTATAGGCAAATTATGAATCAAAATGAAATTACATGTATGTTTTAACACTAAAACTTCTCTCTATGACAAATGAATTTGCCTTGTTCTGCTCTGTATGTGCTGCGCTGTTATTGCTTCCTATTTTTCATTTATTTATTGGTCATGTTTCGGCATTGATAGCACATAGTTAAGGTTAGGGAAAGACAATGGTCTGGCTTAATAAAGACTTTAGGGTTGCATCAAACACAATCAAACACATATTTTTATTTCTGTTGTATTAAAAGGTTACATGAGAGCTACAGTACGGTATCTGTACACAAGGAAAGACAAATTTTGAACTTTTTAACTCATAATCTTTGCATGAAATATTTAGCACTAAAAATACAAATCTGACTTTTTGCATAGCCTTTTAAGCTGGGCTCGTTAGGATGTGATAATTCAATGTGTGATCTCCCTGATAGGAGACAATCCATCTAAGCAGGGCACGAAAGTACACGTCCTTCTACTAGCTCATTCTTAATTATGGCTTTGGTGATATTGAGACTGACATTTAAGATCCCTTCACGCCTGTGTTTTTGTGAAAGACCTGAATGAGGCCCATCTGGTCTAAGTAGGGCACTGGGGATGACAGAACTGCAGCATGTTAATATTTCTCTCAGAGAAGAGGGGGCTGCTGTGTTACAGAGATGATGATGGCACTCCCAGTCACGTTCACTCACTTAGAAAACGTTGTCTCCTCTTGATCATTCTTGACAGTAACAAAAGGGGTGAATATTCTCTAATCAAGGCCAAAAATTCTGATCACTGCTGGCATTTGCCTAATCAGCTCATAACAGCGTTTTGAGGACAGTGGCAGTGGTTAATGGAAGGTTAGCCATACTAAACAACAAGAGCTGACAAGTTTCTTTCAAAAATGGAAAATACACACACCTGACTGGCAAGCACTTAAAAAATGAAGGTGCACAAATTTAAAAGACATCAGGGAAGCTGATGAGTAAGGTGGGGGGTATACTTGCAGGTGCATAAGCAACATGGCCATACCCTGGGGCAAATTTGGTGCATGATTTGTACACGTTATCAGAAATTAACATACGGTAGATGTCCTGCGTCAAAACGGTGGAGCAGCAGCAAGACAAACTCAGCAACAGCTTTGAATCACCACAAATTAAAGCAATGTGTTCAAAATGAAAAAAAAAAATTACTTACTACCTGCCTCTGCATACTTGACATTTATGTTGTTGCTTTCTCAGTTGTTATCTCAACATTAATATCTGTTGGCAAAGCTTCTGTTTAGGTTGGACAAAGGTGGAAATTCACGAGGAAGACATTCCATTGATCAGGGAGGATTTGACTCTAGTCAGCCTCTTGTGGCTAAACTTTAAAATCCTTCAAACATAAATAAAGTATGCAATGATATTGTCATTACCTACGCATATGTGTTGGCAAACAGCAGGTATACACCTAGCCTAACTGGACAAGTAACTCTAAAAAGTGAACACTAATGAGCATAGTGTTGTATTGATTTGACCTGGAGGACTTTGCATTATACTGTTAATAGTATACAAAACAACACAAAATTATATTTTTAATATTTCTATTTAGTTTGTATTTACTGTACATAGTTAATATTATGTGTCTCTATGACATTCTGCATGATCATAGTTTAATGAAATAAATTTTCTATTTTTAAGTAGTATGTTGAACTGATGTCTGAAGTTTCCATATAACTAAACTACCATCACATATAACTTTTTAAAGTGAATGTAATTGGATAGATTATGTTCCAATGTCGCACTCCCTACAATGTCTGGGCATGCTGAGACAACGGATGTTCTTCTAAGGTATCTCCTCTCAGAATGTTCTCCACTCTCTCCAGATTCTGTCACATCTCTCACATGTTGTTGTCCTCCTACAGCCCCTCTCCACGTCCCCTGGTATCTCCTCCATGCTCTTGACACTGTGCTGGGAGACACAGCAAACCTTCTTGCCACAGTGCACATTGATGTGCCATCTTGGATGAGCTGCACTACCTGAGCAACTTCTGTGGATTGCAGACGCCGCCTCATTCTACCTCTAGTAGTGAGGGCACTGGCAAAATGCAAAAGTGACTAAAATCAGCCAGAAAGGATGAGGACAGGGAAAATGGTCTGTGGCCACCACCCGCAGAACAATTCCTTTATAGAGGTTGTCTTGCTAATTGCCTCTAATTTCCACCTGTTGTCTGTTCCATTTGCAAAACAGCAGGTGAAATGGATTCACTATCAGTGTTGCTTCCTAACTGGACAGGTTGATATCCCAGAAGTGTGATGGACTTGGACTTACCTTGGAATGATAATGTGTTCCCTTTGTTTTTTTGAGCAGTGTACTTGCTGGAGCTATGAGTCTATTACCAAGAATAATGAAGCACGTTGGCAGCACTGAAATTACAATGGACGAAATAAATGCTTTGTTTCATGTGTTCATGAGTGCATCCAACCAGAATTTGAAAAAAAAAACATTTGTGTCTATATAAGACCAATTGTCCATCTCATTCTGAAGGAAAAAAAAGTTTAATATAAACGCAAAGACAAGAAGTAGAATTTCACAGTAATCACCATGCATGAAATAAGAAATGAAGAAAAACTTATTTCCTGCATATTATCTCCCCTGCATCCTACACTAAATTACAGTTATCCGTGGATCAAGAGGGGTCCTTTGCTTTCAAGTAACAAGACAGGAGCTGCATAAGAAAAAAAATTGTATCCATAATAAATCTGAACTAGGTACAGTACAGTGCTTTAAACATCCTTGCAGGTTTTCCTTTGCTTTCTATCTGCAGTAAGCAGACTTGCCTCTCCTAACCAGTCTTCTTACTGTGTTCTTCCTTTGAAACAGCCAACAAGCCAAGCTTCCTATTAGGTCTCACTGTGCTGTCAGAGCTCACCTCTGCCAGAGAGCTTATTTAATCTTTCATATCTAAAAGGGTGCAGCCAGATCTTATAATACCGCATGCAATTGATGTTGGGGAAAATTTTGTGTTTCATTTGAGATTACTACAATTTCCAAAAACAAAACAAACACAAACAAACAAAAAAAAATATGTCTTCTAGTTGTAAATGTCAACACCATTATCTCCAATCCCTCTAGATAAACGCTTGTATTTTTGTCTTTGACCATAATTAAAAACTCTGTCAGAATATATCCTCTGGTATATGTAATGAAGTCTGGCAGGTGAGAATTGAAGAACAACTCCTGAGGCATTTTGAAATGCAGTGTGCCTTGACGACTGCTAACCTTTTCTCCCAACAGAGAAGGTGGGAAGGTGGTGAAGAAGTAGAGGCCAATTCCTGCTGAGAGAGGATGTGGAAGAAGCACACATCACTGAAATAAAGGCGAGATGATGTGTTTATTTTTGATATATATGTTTGTTAGATAATAACAGATGAGAAAGAGCTGGTTTAAAAAGGCAGAATCTGAGGAATGAAAACAAAAATGAAGCTAATGAGATGACGGACGCACAGTCTTCAGTGAATTAATCGCTGTCAACACACAGGGAAAATGCTCCAAATGTTGTCTTGATTTAGAGCTGTCCAGTACGGGCTTAGGTGTCTAGTTTATAATAGTTCATAAATGGTGACCGCAAATGTGGATCTTCTACCTATTGTGTAATTCCAATAGCAGATAATAATAATGATACCTTCAATCAGTGAATAATAAAAGACCCAACTATTTAATAACAAGTGTGGTTTTAGCTCGTTCCATGATGCAACATGCTGAAACTAACACACAGCAGTTGACAACTTTCCAACAGTCTTATGGGAGTTTTGCTTTTTCTCTTTCTAATTGATTTGAGATATTACAGTTTACAAGACAATTGAATTTAACAAGATTTTAGTGCCAAAATAAAAGCATCTGGACCATCAGCTTGTGCATCCAAACTTGTGATGTTGAGAACAGAAGCATCAAACTTGGTCTCTCTGAAGAAACAAGACATCTTGATTTAGATGCAAAACACATTCCCATGCTCGGCTGGCTCCTCCCATGAGGGGCCAGAAGATTAAGATTTAATGGCGATACTGAGGGAATGACACTATGTGTCTTCAGCCTCCCATCTCTTCACACAACATCACCTCTGCTGCTTTTCTTTTTCTCCTCTAAACACAGATGCAGAACCACATGCCTACACAATTATGCGTACATTCTGTCTCCCCATATACGCATGCATGCACGCACATGCGCACACACACACACACACACAGCCACTGCAAATTTAAAAACTCACATCTGCAATCTAAAATCTGTCATAGACTCAGTTACTGGCAGATGAAGTCAACTGGAGTTTGAGTTCTAAATTAAAACTCCTGTCAAGATGATATTTTTGTTGCATGAATACTGGAATTGGCTCAAGAAATGATGGATCTACATTCAACACGACTGGGAAAGAAGGATGCACTGTTCTGTGCTGTTGAATAGTGTAATGCCCAGTGTGTTACGAAGACAGATTTAATCAGATTGCATGTTACATAAAAAGAAACCTATGCCTTTTATTATCTTTTATTTATTTACTTGCGGCTGTTCTAGTTTGTTTTATGTTTCTGGGTTACATACAAGCCTTCTGTTTTTATTTCAGTGAAACTGGGCCATTGTTGTTGCTATGACCTGCTAACATGTGGTCATATGTCAGATAGATTGTGGTGCAACCTAAGCTTAGCTGCCTTGAATTAGCTTAGCTGCTATTGTTAGTACCATATCTTCATCAAAACAGGGGGATCAAGTACACACATCCTCTAAATTAAGCATTTATATAAACTTTGAATCATAGGTCACTAAACTCTCAATCTTGTTACTTGACATTATAACTAAACCCTGGACAAATCTAAGATAATCATGACACAGTGGAGATTGCACTTCGGTATCATCCAGACAAGTGACTTTTGTGAATCTAATGAAAGCTTTGAACAGGGTAGTGGCTGTAGACGTGAGTCATGCAGTTGCAGAAACGGGACAGGAGAGGCAGGGAGAGAACACAGCTACATCTAAATGTGTAAAGTATTACTCATAGAGCTCTTCAAAGAAATATTGAGATATAAATACTGTAATAACTCGATTTCCACAAAATACACATTTTCCATAAGTTACACATTTTACATTTTCACACCGTGTATCTGTAATTGAACTACCAAATATTAGGAGTGTGATGGTTCAGAAACCAAGACGGAAACAGTGTCGCAAACATCTACGATCTATGGTCTCGTGTTCCGGTTCCAGAAGACAGAATCAAGCTGTGACTCAAATATAGTAATTCTCCAAACTAAGTAAATGGTTTGGATAATTGTTACACATAACATACACATAACACTAAGCAGAGCTAACATTTACTGACAAACAGTGCAAATATACGATTTTAGGAGTTTCTATGAGAACATCTAAATAAAGGTGCATTAACTGTAAAACCCATTCTTATATTCAGCCCTATGTACATTATCTCACATATCTAAAATGTAATGGCTTCCTACCTGTAGCCTATTCTTTATCCCTTGATATTTGAAGAGGTATTAAAACTGAAATAAAGCAGCTTTCATCTGAATTCACAGGGTCAGACTATTTCATGAAAACACCATTTGAGCCTACATTTTATACAGTTGTATTACCTTAAATTTAATACAGTACATTGCATTGAGACACAATGTGGTTTATTGTGCTTCTTTCATCTGACACATGTCAAGCTTGCAATCAAATCAAGCTTATCTGCAAATCATAAAATGAATGCGATATTGGAGGGAAATACACAGTCCGTGTCATACTGTGCAGTCCATGGGCTTTAATTATTTATGAATCACATGTATTTTCTTTTGAAGCTGTGAAAAGTTTATGGACTCATTGTAAATTTAAAAGGATGCTCCTAGTGCGACTAAAAATCCAAGTGGCAATGTAAACCTTTTTCCTCAGCTGGCACACATCCTGCTGTTTTGACCCACTGTCCTGGCTGCGTTGATGAGGGATCAAGGCCCTTTTCAGCAATGACTTGGGTGTCAAGGTTGTAAATGACATGGAGCAAAAAAAGAAATTCATTGTTTGTAATAGGTAACTACTTTGCAAATGAACAGTGCAAAAACACTGCAATTTTGCAAAGTTTGTACGGTGGATAGCAACTCAACAAACCTTTTTAACCACCTCAAACAAAAACACCCAAAAGAGCACACTGATAGTCACACAGTGAAAGGACCCCATGTGACTGCATCAGCCACTACTACAAAGCCAGTGGCTACAAAACAAACTCCAGCAACAGTATTCGAGAAAGGCACTGGGTATGACAGGCCGATGAGGTGCTGGAAAGAGGTAACTGATGCAGTGACATTTATGATTCGTATAAAAACTGGAAGATGATGGTGTCAACATACTGCTCAAAATCCGTGGCATGAGATACTCAGATGTGATGTTTTTGCCAAACTCCCCACCCCTACTGCATAATAATGATCAAGATAAGTTCCAGGTAGTGAATAACATACAGTAATCATGTCACCCAGACTTAACAGAGACCATAGAAATAGCCTTGTTATGCTTGTTATTTTCCCATTCCTCTGTAACCATAAAGGCACCATGACTGACGTAAAAGGAATGAAATCATCCAAAAAAGAATACAGAAATCTCTGGAACAAAACAAAGAAACTGTGAACGTCTGCTGCTTACCAGTTTGAGAAGCAATCATCCCCACAGCCATGGCCTATTCTTTTCTCTCCTCTTTTGCTTTGGTCAGCCTGTTTTCAGTCTTTTATCTGGGAGTAGATGAGAGAGAAGAAGTCGAAATAAAAGCATGAGGATCACAATTTGAAACATCATGAAAGCACAATGCTTAGGAATTAGATGGGCACAGCAGAGACAAGGAATCAATATTAGAAGCAGTGACAACACATCAACTAAAGCTTCAATGTCGGCTATATTTTCAAACCACATTAAGGAAATCGCACACACACACATTTTTTTCTTTATTTCAAGATTATGCAGCGGACAAAGCGCACTGTGGAGCTATGCAGTGTGCACTGACTACTATTTTCTCTGCTTTAATGAGTCCCCTTATCCGGTCTGCAAGAGGAAACAAAGAGGATGGTGATTATGCAAAAGGCGTGCCTGAGTTGGTAATGCAATGACGAGAGAGAGAAAGACAGAAGAGCAGAGCAGGAGAGTGAGGGTGGAGAGAGTTACCACTTCCAAGTCCAAAGGCAGATAGATTAAAAAAAAGTTTTACTCAGGACACTTGTTAAAATCATTCTTGACACAATGTGCTATTAGTACGCCATTAAGAGTTCAAGGACAATAACTGTCCTGTTTTTTGATCATTTATCCCTTGGATCCCCGTGTTAAGCCTGAACCTACTTCCTCCTAATGGCCACAGAATATTGATAGGCTGTGAGAGGACGGTTTTGCTCAATCCATAATAATCTCTTTTTTGCCTATTACAGATGAGTGAAATCTGACATTTCAGATTGAAAAATAAATCTCTTGATCTTGGTATAGGTCTACTAATGATTACAATATGAAAATATGAGATACAAATCTTATAATCAGTGCTACTGTCATTTGTTGGATGAATTAACATGAATTCCTTTAATGCACAGAATGAATCTAAATTACTTTGAGGATGCCCCGACCTTGCATCTGACAATGCATAGGTCAAAATATTATCTTAACCACTGAATTGTCTCTTATTTGATTAAATTATGCAAAATCTTGCACACATATTTGTGGTGCTTTGTTGGAAATACCACAACTACTGGTTGTATTGTTGAACTTTCTTAAATGATATATGAAAAATGACCGCTGCTACAGATTCCTGTGCATTTATTGCGCTCAGCAAATTAAGTGATCGCGATTCTAACTACAGTACATCATTGTATGTAATCTGTTTTAATGGCCTTTCTGTCAGAATATGTCACCTATTGCCTTGTCTGATACAAGCTTGGCCTTGATTCATGGAGGATGCATTAGAACAACATTTGCCACCTGGAACCAAGATACACACCAATCAAGACAATAGTGTCTCTGCTTAATCGTGTGGCCATAAAGTGCCTTAATATGCAAGAGCACCTGGATGCTGTTTTAAACATCAGAGCTTCATCAGCATTTGTTCTTAACTACCTCAGCTCAGATAATTTGTGCTTTACTATGTGGTGCAGAAATGGGATTTTTTTCTTTCTTTTCATTTCAATGGTCAGCTGAAATTCAGAAAAAATACAAAGGTTTTTGTTGACAACTTAGCTGAACGTGGACAGCACATATATGGAGGGGATGCTATGATCTCGTGAGCTTGCGTAACCTTGAAAGAGAACAGTGATATACTATTCAGTTTTAGCTTTTCAGTCATTGAACCACTCAGTCCTGGTTCTGCCTGGCCAAGTGAAATTTCCTTGAATAGGCCTTCGTCTGTTGACTGGCAGCTGTCCAACAATTTTCCAAGGAGTTTAATAAACTCTATTGTTATTATCTGGAAGATTACTCATGGCAAATATAGACTTCTTTCTGTTAGGTCAAAGCGTTTCACCGCTCTTCCATGCAGCTTAAAAGTTTTGACCTAAGTGAAAGAAGTCGAGCGGCCATGACTCAATTTCCAGATAACATCACTTGGATGATTGAGAATCTTCACAGACTTCTTATTATTAATATTGTTTAACTGAAACACAGTGTTGTTAAATCAATTCGGAGAATATGCATCTAAAGCTATCCTAATATTGAAGTAGAGAGTTCAACATGTACTTTATAGATTTTTTTCCCAGGAAAGAAGAAAAATCCTTCTGCAAAACAGTTTCCACAGTTCTATACAATCTTAAATTCATCAGCACATATGTAAAATGTAATTCATAGAACCAAGAAAAAATATTTATGTCCAAATGTGTTTTCGTTCAACTAATCTTACGCAGTCGATAAAGCTGAACCAAATCATTCGCGTAGCTGGACATGTGTTCCTTTCGATCATGAACATTTCATTGCTAGTAGGTACATCCTTGAATTGTTTATTTTTATTTTTACAGGGGACCCAGTCACAAGAAAGCAATTAATCACATTATTATGCCAATTAAGAAGTTGATCTGCACCAGTGAAGGCAGACAAAGGCAAGAGAGAGCGAGTCCCTCTGGGAAGTTAATGTTAGCCATTTAATTACATCCATCACTCTCATTCCTCCAAAAGGTGTCACATGATGTGCTGTTCATATATGGAGATTTCAATACATTTTTTCCACTTTTTTTTTTTTTTTTTTTTTTTTTTTTGTG